>CM077516.1:53297692-53333933 GCA_039654895.1 Mongoloraphidia duomilia
GAGTATAATGAGGCCTATTTAAAAAATAACGGACTTACAATAGTGTAAATGTAGTGGTTATTAAAATTTAAAGGAAAAATGAAAATTCACAGCTAACACCAATCCAGTACAAACTATTATTATTTCTTATTACCAGTGGCGGGTTAAGGGGGGGCGGAGGGGGCGGCCCGCCCCGGGTCTCTGATCCTGGGGGGCCTCCAAATCTCGAGAAGTCCTTCTTAATCAAATCCCAAACAAGACCAAAATATGTTTAATTAATAAGAGGCAGTTTGAAGTTGGAGGTCCCGTACGTATACAAAATATAAACGTAGGTAGGTCGTTTATTAGACATAAATATTTGATTTTTTTTGTCAGCCATTACATCTATATTACCCATTTTTTACGAAATTTACACTACAAATACATCAATTTCTAAGCAGACCGGGGGCCTCATTTAGTTCTGCCGCCCCGGGCCTCCGACGGGCTTAGTCCGCCACTGCTTATTACATTATATTAACAACTAGCGGACCCGGTCCGGCTTCGCTCGGATGGTATGAAATTATGATTTAATAGCGGTCACCCATTACTCCGCTCACGTATATTTAGTATAGCTGACCCGGCAAACGTTGTTTAGCCATATACGTTATTTCCAGGAATAATTACATTACTCACTCGCTTCGCTCGTTCCTTTGAATTTTATTGATATACTACTCACTCGCTTCGCTCGTTCGCTTGAATATAATAAATACACTACTCACTCGCTTCGCTCGTTCGCTTGAATGTAATAAATACACTACTCACTCGCTTCGCTCGTTCGCTTGAATATTATAATTACATTACTCACTCGCTTCGTTCGTTCGCTTGAATATTATAATTACATTACTCACTCGCTTCGCTCGTTCGTTTGAATATTATTAATACACTACTCACTCGCTTCGCTCGTTCGCTTGAATATTTTCGCCTACTCACTCGCTTCGCTCGTTCGCCATATATGTATTTTTTAAAGCTTAATATAAAAATCGCGATTAAAAATCAGGGGTTGATCGTATAAGGGTGAAAATTTAGAGTTGTATGTATTTTTCAATGCTGAATCATGAAAAAATTAAAACAAAAAATTTTGTCCAAAAAATAAAAAAAAAAAATTTGGGGTGGACCACCCTTAACATTTAGGGGCATGAAAAATAGATGTTGTCCGTGTCTCCACCCTACCCGATAAGCACACAACATTTCATCAAAATCGGTCCAGCCGTTTCGGAGCAGTTCAATAACATAGGTACACCGCGACATGAGAATTTTATATATCGCTCGTTCGCTTGAATATTATAAATACACTACTCACTCGCTTCGCTCGTTCGCTTGAATATTATGAATACACTACTCACTCGCTTCGCTCGTTCGCTTGAATATTGTAAATACACTACTCACTCGCTTCGCTCGTTCGCCATATATGTATTTTTTAAAGCTTAATATAAAAATCGCGATTAAAAATCAGGGGTTGATCGTATAAGGGTGAAAATTTAGAGTTGTATGTATTTTTCAATGCTGAATCATGAAAAAATTAAAACAAAAAATTTTGTCCAAAAAATAAAAAAAAAAAATTTGGGGTGGACCACCCTTAACATTTAGGGGGATGAAAAATAGATGTTGTCCGTGTCTCCACCCTACCCGATAAGCACACAAAATTTCATCAAAATCGGTCCAGCCGTTTCGGAGGAGTTCAGTAACAAAAATAGGGGTTGATCGTAGAGGGGTGAAAATTTAGGCTTGTATGTATTTGTGTATGCTGTATCATAAAAAATTAAAAACAAAAAATTTTGTCTAAAAACTTAAAAAAAAAATTTTGGGGTGGACCACCCTTAACATTTAGGGGGATGAAAAATAGATGTTGTCCGTGTCTCCACCCTACCCGATAAGCACACAAAATTTCATCAAAATCGGTCCAGCCGTTTCGGAGGAGTTCAATAACATACACCGTGACATGAGAATTTTTTATATTAGACAGGGGTTGATCGTATAAGGGTGAAAATTTAGAGTTGTATGTATTTTTCAATGCTGAATCATGAAAAAATTAAAACAAAAAATTTTGTCCAAAAAATAAAAAAAAACAATTTGGGGTGGACCACCCTTAACATTTAGGGGGATGAAAAATAGACGTTGTCCGATTCTCCACCCTACCCGATAAGCACACAAAATTTCATCAAAATCGGTCCAGCCGTTTCGGAGGAATTCAATAACGTACACCGTGACACGAGAATTTTATATATATGATATTGAAAAGTGCGGTTAATAAGGCCTATGTACATCGCATAATAAAGCCTGTTCCTTCTTAAAAGTAAATTTTATTTAAAAATATCATTTTTGCAGAAATGATATATGAATAAAACATATTATTTATTTAAATGTATGTTTAAATTTATAAGAAACAACACTTACCGACGTCATGAGACAATTATTTTTAAGTAAAATTATATAAAGCGAAATAAGGTAGGCCTTATTACACTCCGGTATCTTATAAAGCAATGTGTGAGTGAAAGAATTATAGAAAACTAGGATAAGGTAGGCGACTTTGTGAGCATAGGAGTTTGATAGTTAACACGTTAACGACGGGAGCTATTTTTCTAAAACATACGTTTTGTACGGTTCTTGTCTCTGGGGTTAAGTGACGAAGCATGTTTTAATGACGGTTCTTGACCCCGGCGTCAAGAATGCGTTCCAATATTAAAGTGACGGTTGCATAAACTGGACAGCTTTAATGTCGGTTTTGTTACTGGGATTGTGTAGGTTTTGTTATGGGAGTTACGAAAAATAATTTTATCATATTTGTAATCTAACAATAATTTGTAACAAAAAGATACTTTCAACGTTATGGTAAGAAAATTACGGGCCCCGTACAGAACTAATTTATGAAAATGAACCCCGTGTATAAATAATGGACGGTTACTTGATCCTGGGGCTAAGAACCGTAGTCAACCGTGTGTTTTAATCGTCCATGACCTTGTATAAGAAACCATCTCAATATTTATCTGGAATTATTGAGGAAAACCATGGAAAACGTCGACAACCGGTATAGAAATTACCGTTTCTCGGCGAGAGGCAGTAGTAAGCCACATTTGCCCCCGCCGGGATTCGATCCCAGTACCTTCCGAAGTTCAGTGCTCTCACCATTAGTTTATTCATTCGGGGAAATCTTCTATAAAATAGGATTGCTGCGTAAATATGTAATACAGCCAGCGTTGTTTTCCGTCTTTTCTAATTGATATATGGATTTATTTGACCCTCCTTTTGGAGTACCACGCTATTAGCACGTCCGGTATACAACGCCCACTGAAGGTAATAAATTTTATAAATCCAGATACGCTATATTATGGTACATACAGTGTGTCTCACCGTAACTGAGACATAGCATTTTAACATGGGGTTACGATATTTTGTTAATATTTGTTCTCCGTTAACTATTTTTGTTATTTTTATTTACGATCTGGTCCTAAATGTCCCCAGTAATGATTGTGTAGACTTATTTATATTTAAATCTCTTTAAAAATTAATGAAATCACATTTAAAAAAAATAAAACACAATCTTTGCTTTGTATATTGGTTTAATGGACAAGTGCTCAACGTTGCAAATAGCCTAGTCGGCTAACGGGTTGACCAACATCAGTTACCTTCACGCCAAGCCCAGGTTCGAATACCGAGAGCTCATAATTAATTTTTTTTTTAAATAATGAAAATACATTGGAGAACATTATTAATAATACTAATGTCGTAGGTTACAGTACAATTTTTATTAATTACAACCTCTATTTACATGGCGGTCGACGTTTCGACAAATTATATTGTCCTATTCATGACCTAACAAACAAATTAGAAAGAAAATACATAATATGGTGCAAACAATATGTGTTTTTTATAAGATAGTAGAACACTTACTTATATGTGATAACGGATTGTAATTGTCCAGTCCCAAATATCTATAATATTACTAAATTAATTAATAATTAATTAATAAAAATTGTACTGTAACCTACGACATTAGTATTCATTATAACATAGTACATAACCGTAAGCTATTATTAATAATAAGTGTGGATATTATATATATATATATATTATTAATAATGCTTATTATTTATAAATAATAAAAGTATAACGATTTTATTAATTATTTCCATTAAAACAGAGTTGTACGATGGTTGTACGTGTTAGTTTTAATGAAAATAATTAATAAAATCGCTATACTTTTATTAAAAAAAAAAAAATTATTTTTTAAAAATGTGATTTTATTAATTTTTATAGACATTTAAATAAAAATAAGTCTACAACATCATTACTGGGGACATTTAGAACCAGATCGTAAAATAAAAATAACAAAAACAGTTAACGGGGAGCAAATATTAACAAATTATCGTAACATCATGTTAAAATTGCTGTGTCTCAGTTACGGTGGGACACACTGTATATACTAAATACCATTGACATAGAGAATGGACTGCGAAACAAGTCAGAAAAAGTGTCGCTCAAAAGTGATGGCTGCCATCTTCACTTCCTTTTCTAATCAGGATCTATACAGTCACAAAATTTTGTAGCTCTATTTACTTCGAAGTTCGAACTACGCACGCATAAATTCCTATAGATAGACATTTGGAGGTTATGTTAAGAATATTTGAATTGAACATACTATTATTATATTATTATTTTGTCTTACATCAGTTTTAACACGCACCTGGAAAGAATGATTGAAATAGAAAATAATATAATATGTTAGAATAATATTATGTTTGTTTCAAAATACAAACGTTTTTCCATTCACTAAGGTAAATTATTGTTGTAATATCTCTCGTTTTTTTGTTTGGTGCTATAAAAAAGTTTGTTAATTAATTAAAAAAAAGCTGCCAAGTGCGTGTCGGACCACGCACAGTGAGGGGTTCCGTAGTCGGCCAAAAATATCCCATATTATCTCAAAAACTATATAACATATTATCTTATTCAAATTAATTTTCGTTGAAAGTATTTTATAAGTTCTACTTCCTTAAATTTTTTTCGAATTTTCCACCCCATAGTTGAAAAGTAAATATAATTTTCTTAGTTTCTGCTATACTAGAATGTTGAAAAAATCGTGTAAATTCTATTTTAATTGATTTCATTTATTTTTGATAATAGTGTATAATAGTTGGAATAATTTTAACAAATCTAGTTGTCTGCCCAACTTAACAAATCCAGTTCTACGGCAGGATCCTGTATTACATAGTTACTGTGCAGACGAATATTTTGTCATCTTACTACACTGTATTAAAATAATTTATTGTTGTTTTGACGGATGCAAGTCGCTGTTTTGTCATTTGTTACAAGTCAACATTATCCGTTTCAAATTACATTATACTTTCGTGATTTTAATATTTTTCTTAGTGTTGATTTTTGAAAAATGATTAAATGTTTGTATGAAATAAAAACATTCATTTATGCCGAAAAAATATAGGTTTTTGTTACGACTTACATTTTTAAATAAAAAAAAACAATTTACTAAGTACATAATATTTTCATACTAAAAATATAAAGGTAGCTGACAGATCGCGTTTATTGTTGCAGAAATAAGAACTGAGCGACAATCATTGTATTGTATGTTATTCATCTATGGAGATTATTGGTAAAATTAATATTTATTGGAAATTATACATGTACCTACAATGCATAATATATTCATGAGTAGGTAGCACCTGAAAACGTAGGTAACAGGTATACCTATTATGTTTTCTTTAGTGTGAGGAACTAAATGGGAAATTATAATTCATTTTTTACGCATGAAAATATAACATGAAAATTGAATAGTTTGTCGATTAGTGCGAATAATGGCCGCGTTATGTCACTACATGCAACTGTGCACGTAGTCTAAAGAAATTTATAGAGTTTAATCTATATTACGTTTCTTGATTTTTTGTTAAAAAAAATCTGTAAATCGGTTGATCCTGCAGGCCATCCCTGGAACTTCCCGCTATTTTCAAGCGTTTTGAGCTCGAAGCACTTGATAATATACCCAAAAGTTGCTGATAGCAACACTATTTTAATTTTTGAAAAGCTATAACTGTTGAACGCGTTGTTCGATTTTGATCTTTAAACCGGCATTCGACGCAGTTTTTTAAGCTCTAAAAATATTGTAAGAGGTACAAAATCGATTTGTTGAGAAATCTCGAACTAATTTTGAAAAAACACTTTTTTCGAAATCTGTTGACTACGATAGCTCTCGAACGGATTAACCGATTTTGATCCGCTTAGCGGCATTCGACGCAGTTTTCTGAGGAGAACAGCTGATTAGATTATGAAATCGGTACAATATTCTAGAAGCTATTTTGAAAAAACATCGTTTTAACAACTTTTTTTTCGGTTTTTTTAGAATTTCTCAAAATCTATTGGGCCGAATCGGTTGAAGTTTTCAGGAAATCTAAGTATAGTAGAACCCTTTGGAATGCCATAAATCGAGATTCGATCGATCAAGCCGTTCAAAAGTGATGAGAGATTTACATATGCACACACACACACACAGAGAGAGAGAGAGAGAGAGAGAGAGAGAGACATGCTGACATCATCATAAAAATAGTCAAAATAGCTTCCTAGGATCACAAATCGAAAATCGAAAATCGGGGTGAAATCAATAATTTTCCTATTTTTGAAAATGTTCAATTTTCTTAGCGGGAAGTTAAAAATCAGAAAAGATATTGTGTTGGTGATTTTCCGTCAAATTATATAACACATTGATATAAATAAAAATATTCGTACGCGCATAATATGTTCTACATAGTCTGAAGGTTAACGACGAAAATAGCTGAATTTGGAAAATATTTTATAAAGATTTATAGCTGTTGGAACTTTGCTTTAAACGATTTGTTGAGAAAAACAAATTTCCTTTTCATATCTAACACATACTTCTAAAACGTGAAGCGTAAAAAATGTGCGTCTCTACTTGTTGTTGATTTTTATGCGCGACTTCAAGCATAGCTGAAGCGCCTATTTGCACTCACCTTGTCTAGGTGAATCGGCTCTGTTATTGTGCTTGGTAACATATAAATTTTCGTATCCAAAAAATGGAACCCTGTTGTTCTCTTTATTCTGCCTTCTAGCTTCTAAACTACAAGTGCTAAAATAATGAATTCGAATAAGTGCATCTTAAAGAAGGTATTTTTTTAAATTGCCATGTGGGATGTCCATGAATAGGTCTCATCAAAGAGTAATATGACGCTTATAACCCCTGTTGTCGAGCATCTATAATTTACAATATCTTACAACAAAATGGTACTTTATTTAGTCTAAAATGGTAACATCAGGGTCCGCAAAGTGACAATGTTGGTATCTCAATGACTCATTTGAAAACTATTCGACCGTAAAACATTAAATATAGAAGATATTAGTCTTCACTACTAAAACTAACAAGAAATAAATTTCATCAACGCCTGTCCAGTCGTTTCGGAAATAAACGCCTCAGTAATCTAATTAAGTAACGTTGTCTCAAGGAAGTTATAAATATTGTTTGTCTCATTGCGCTGCTTATAAAACAATAAACTGTGTGGAATTTTCGTCTTATGTCGCTAGCTAGGTAATTAAGGAGGTGATTTTCAAAACGCAGTCGAAAAAAATTAGATATAGCTGATATACAGGGTGTCCAAGACTTGCGTTGTCGGCCGATATATTGATTTTGGGTGAAGATAGAAAAAAAGTTTGAATACGAAAGTTGTATAAATTTTAATGATGTATGACCTAAAAATATTTTCAATTATACAGCCTGTCCCATTTAAGCGGGCAGATCGAAGTTATGCTTTTTTTAACCTAGCACCCTGTTTTTATTTGTTGTTTCAATTCTGCACCTAAATGTGAATAGAAATTGTAAGGCAAGCTATGCTCGAAAATTCAGTAATTTTTGAGTTATTCAAGTTTTTTAGAAATTTTTGACATGTGCAGACCTTTACCTAAAATTCGACATAGCCAAAACATAATCCTTTATCAAACTAAAATTTTGAGGATCACTAGATAATAGACGGATAAATCAATGTCTGTCCTAAAAAAATGAATTTTTTATACAGGGTGTTCAAAATAATGTACTACTTTTACCTAACTTTAATCACGTGTAACTTTTGATTGTTAAATACAACGGTTATTTTTTTGCTGGAATTGTATTCTTTAGGATACTTACTAACACTTTCATTAAGGGTTGTCCAAACCTAAACCTAATATTTTCGTATTAAAATATTAGGTTTAGGTTTGGACAACCCTTAATAAAAGTGTTAGTAAATATCCTAAAGAATACAATTCCAGCAAAAAAATAACCTCGTTATATTTAACAATCAAAAGTTACACGTGATTGAAGTTAGGTAAAAGAATTACATTATTTTTAACACCCTGTATAATAAATTCATTTTTTTAGGACATACATTGATTTGTCCGTCCATTATCTAGTGATCCTCAAAATTTCAGTTCGATAAACATTTCTATTTTGGCTATGTCAAATTTTAGGTAAAGTTCTGCACATGTTAAAAATTTCTAAAAAACTTGAATAACTCAAAAATTACTGAACTTTCGAGCATAGCTTCTCTTATGATTTCTATTCACATTTAGGTGCAGAATTGAAAAAACAAATAAAAACAGGGTGCTAGGTTAAAAAAAACATAACTTTGATCTGTCACGCTTAAATGGGACAGGCTGTATAATTGAAAATATTTTTAGGTTATACACCATTAAAATTTATACAACTTTTGCATTAAAACTTCTTTTCTATCTTCACCCAAAATCAATATATCGGCCGACAACGCAAGTCTTGGACACCCTGTAGATGGAGCACAAGTTTGCAGTTTTCGAGAGAAAAGTATTAAGAGAAATTCTTAAGGCAAAGCGGGATGAGATTAGTGGGGAATGGAGAATTTTACATAATACTGAGGTCCAAGAACTTTACGGAGAACCAATTATATGTCAGGTTTTAAAAGCACGTAGATTACGATGGGCTGATCATGTGAGAATGAACAACAATAGAAATGTTCATAGAGTTATGGTAGGAAAACCAGTGGAAAAATACCGATAGGTAGATCAAAGCGACGATGGGAAGACAAGATTAGAGAAACAATAAAAGAAATTAATCGATGGGAGGGTAGAAACTGGATTGAGGTAGCACAGGATAGGGAGGAATGGAGTGCAGGTGGTACATTCGACTATGAATTTCAGTCTATTGTTAGTAACGAACCCTATATTATGTATAAATGTAGTTGGCACTGACTTTAACTAAGCTGCGTATTATAAAGATCATTTTGGCTTGATTTAATAATTCGTAGATCTTTATAATTGGTGACCCCGACGTGATTATAATTTTGATTAACTTGTTTGTTTCAATAGCGTAGCTCATAGAAACTCCAAAACAAAACAATGTCGTGGTCGATTATGTAGAGTATTAATGTTGACTCAAAAAGACACATTATTTAAATGGGGAACCTTCATTAAAATTATGTCCTATAAGTTTAGTTTGAACACTATTAATAATTACTACTTGCACCAATTCCGATGAATTTGTTAACTCAATATTGATTTTCGATATTTGTAAAATAAGATTTTTTTACTTTTAAAAGTCATAGATTTTTAAACTCCAGTAAACTGGATGTAAACAACAAATCATGATTACTTTTCGTGAAACTAAAAAATTCTTTCTTAGAATAAATAATTTACTTTAACCAGGACCGGCGCTAGGATTCTCGGACCTCGGGTTAGCGTTCTCAGGCCCTTGTGTCCTCAAAACATTTTTTTTCCAAAATTTGTTTTTTTTTGGAAATAGTCAGAAAATTTTAATGCAAAAAATCAAATAAAGCCTTTTTTGTTGGGAAAATGTTTTAATGCTCGCAGTTTTAAACACGGTAGTCAAATATAATTGGTAAGCTCCGGGCCGGCGGGCCCCCTTCAGGGGCCCGGGTCCGAGGTACCTTTGCCCCGCTTAACCCCCCCTAACGCCGGCCCTGACTTTAACGTATTGTTATTGTAGTTTAAAATACAGTAAAGACAGCTGTTCGTGTGAGTAACCATTAGTAAATTATATAAATGAGAAATTTTTTTGTTACTTAAATTATGTTGAGCTTTAAATAACATGTAATTTATTCAATAATGGTTTTCAATATAGATTATAGTTTTACGAAAATTACAGCAGAATTGAGCTTTGTAAATCATTTTTCGATTTCAGTTATTATAATTTCCATAATTTCCATTGATTATTATGCGTGTTGTTTAACTTCGATTTTTTTATAGTATTTTTTTTTATAGTATTTTTTTTAAATTTTTTTCTGCTATGTCCACCTGGTTACATTTTTTACATATTTTGTAAGAAAATTTTTATTTTATTCTACTAAATTATTTATATTTTACTAAAAACTATCGATAATGTATAATTTCTATAAATACACTTCTTCGAAGAACTTTCTAACTTTCAAGAGATTTATTTATCTAGCAATTTAGCACGTAATATTTTTTTCGCGAATATTTTTTTTTCGTTGATTTTACGTGAAAGGTGTAAATAAAAATGTCTAGTGCAAAAAAACACCTCTCTATCAGGTTTCATAATCTTCTTTCGAATAAATATAAATAAATGTGTCGATTTTACTTTTTTAGTGTTTCTGATCAAAATTGGTAAAATGGAACACTTATTATGGAATCACCTCGATGTCTCACAGAGAGCGTTTGAAACTGAAAGTTGAAATTTGGCATAGCTGTAGGAAGTGGTGACCCAATTACAGACGTGAAGTACGCAAAATTTTAATTTTGGGGGTCAGTTTCGGGGGGGGGGGGGTGAAAGGAGAGGCAAAAACAGTTTTTCAGGGTCATCATGTGGGGTATCAAACGAGAGCTTATTAAAACGCGAATTCAAAAATATATAATTTGTTTTTTTAACATAGATTTTCTAAACATTTTACCAAAAAATCTCTTAAAAATCGCTGTCCCCTACCCTATGTAAAAAATATGGATTAGAAAAATCTCAAAAAAATCAAAAATATTATCAGAATTGCATTACACAGGTATTATTAAGATAGTTATTCAAAAGAAAATTTTTAAAATCTTAGTATAGTATCTATAGAACACTACATGCAATTTCGACTTGCACTGGACCGAATTACTTTTCATTATTTTGAACTTTAAGGAATAAAAAATGGTTATAAAATTTTTAAATCTAAATAACAAATTAAATTCTCAACAAATCATTTCTTTACCGTTTTGCACTAAATTATTACAGAAGAGCAAATATTTGCAAATTTAATACTAATTCCTTATGTTCCAAATAATAAGCAACACATTGTATACAGGGTGGTGAACTGCTCATGTGTAAACGTGCAGGGATTTAACATGTAAAATCATAAATTTTCAATTTCCTACTGATTTTTTTAGCGATAATGTGCATTGAATTAAAAATGATCAGTGTTAAATTATCTCCATGATGGGTTGTTTTAACGAAAATGATTTCTATACAGCGTGGTTACAAAAGATTCATATTTTTCACCTTTTGATTAGGTATTATTAATTTGTCAGAAAAAATTACTCTCGATGCTCCAAAACCTAAAAGAAGATAATTAGAATAGATGTAGCTTTTTTCGGGTACGGGGGAAGGGGGTATGAAAGTTTGATTTAGTCCAAAGGGGCCTAGCTGACTCACCGTTCAGAGGATCGAAACCAAATTTTAAACTTAAGGATTTTAGGGCAACCATTAAGAAAATTTTTCTTCTTACTACCCTAAATGAGGGTAATTTACTGATAAACAAATATAGAGAATTGCGATTTTCTCCCTATTGACTTTTACGAAACAAATGAATGGCGGAATATTGTAGAGCTGTTAATGACATACCGATTTATGAAATATAATGGAAATCGTATGAGCCGTTTTCGAGAACATCGCAATTTTTTATTTTTGTTTATCAATCAACTACCCTTATATATGGGAGTACGAAGGAAATAAAAAAAATCTTCTTTAGTAATCCCCTAAAAACCTTAAGAGTATTCGATAGCGAAAGTTACTCCCTGCATTCTTCATCTCAAATCCTTTCCCCTCGCTTATAAAACGGTTCCCGCTCTCAGAAGACAAAGAAAAGTGAACCTATTCGTTTTCTATCTCTCTTTTCCAACGTGCCACTGTCACAGTTGTGCCTATGACTCCCCTACTCTATTTATGATATCTCTATGTCTACATAATAGTTATAACCGAGGTTATAACGAAAATAATTTTTATACAGCGTGGTGACAAAAAATGCATATTTTTGACCTTTTGATTATTATTAATTTGTCAGAAAAAATTATTCTTGATAAAAATTCGTTTATGCTCTAAAACCTAAAAGGAGATAATTAGAATCGATACAGCTCTTTTCGTGTACGGAGGGATCTGAAAGTTTGATTTGGTCCAAGAATAAAAAGGCCTAGGTAGCTGACACACCAAACGGATCGAAACCAATTTTTAAACTTAAGAGCATTCGATAGCGGAAGTTACCCCCTGCACTCTTCATCCCAAATTCTTTCCCCTTGCCTATAAAACAGTTCCCGCTCTTCCAATGCTATTTTTAAATGTTTTTAGTTGTCATGTCCATCGTAACTATATATATGAGATTAACGGGAACTGGGACCGTGGATTGATTGAAACTCAGTTAAAGTTTTAAATCGCAACGTTTCGTCTATATTTTAGACTTCTTCAGGCTCTTAAAACATACTCGTGTTATGTTTTAAGAGCCTGAAGAAGTCTAAAATATAGACGAAACGTTGCGATTTAAAACTTTAACTGAGTTTCAATCAACCCACGGTCCAAGTTCCCGTTAATCTCTTATATATAGCTATTTTTAAAGCTAAAGGGTTCGGGTAATGTCAAATGAAGGACCGAGAATCACACTATAGATTCTACAGGCGAAAAATTGAAAACATTTTCCTAGAAAAACTTACAACTTTAAAAAAAAATATAAATTTCGTAATCTTTCACATCGTAGCCAAAACTTTTTTTTAAAAAATTCGTCTGTGATTCTTGATCCTTCATTTGGCATTTACCCGAACCCTTTAGCTTTAAAAATAGCGTCGGGAGAGCGGGATCCGTTTTAAAGGCGAGGGGAAAGGATTTGAAATAAAGAGTGCAGGGGGTAACTTCCATTTTTTTAATTTAATGAATTTTTGATAAAAATATGAGAGCAGGAAATTGCATATTTATGATTTTACATGTTAAATCCCTATTTGCACATGAGCATTGAGCAGTTCGTCGTAGGATATTAATAGATGACAGGCGCTGAAATTATGTTTATTTAAGTTAAGCAGAGCTTGGGTGAGAATGATATTATTCAGATAATTTTGATTTTTCTCGCTGATAAAGAGAAGCAATGCGCTGCGCCTGCGGCTAATCGATAATTTCTGGTAACAAAATATACCGATCGGTTTTACATTTGAATGCAAACAATTGCTGCTAGTAAATATTTGATATTGGCCAATAAACCGCGGTATGCCATTCCGCGCATATTACTTGTATCGAGTTAATTTTAGATCTCTTCAGCTTAGGTAAAGGCAGTGGCGGACTAAGGGGGGGGGGGAGGGGGCGGCTCGCCCCGCGTCTCTGATCCTGGAGGGCCTTCAAATCTCGAGAAGTTCTTCTTAATCAAATCCCAAACAAGGCCAAAATATGTTTAGTAAGTAAGAGGCAGTTTGGAGTTGGAGGCCCCTATACGTATACAAAATATAAACGTAGGAAGGTTATCTACCTACCTACGTTTATTATAAATATTCGATTTTTTTGTTAGCCATTACATTTATAGGGTTTTTGCAATTTGGGCGGGTCGATGTTGAAATGAAATAAAACAAGCTGTCTGAGGTATTAACGAAATTCTTTATTTATTTGAAAGGCCCATGTATGCCATTATGTATGAAATATGACATCGTTCAAATGTCCGCCGCGCCGATGGACATTCTGCATGAACGATTTGAGGGTATGGTTATCTCTGGCAGAGGTGACGTGAATTGGCCACCAAGATCGTGCGATTTGACCCCGCTAGACTTTTTCTTGTAGGGTTTTCTGAAGTCGCAGGTCTATGCCAATAAGCTGCAATCGACCGATGCCCTCAAAGTCAACATAACCCAGGCCATCGCTCAAATTAAGCCGGATCTATGCGGCAGAGTCATTGAAAATTGAACCTCTCGGATCCGTGCCAACGTGCGAAGCCGCGGCGGACATTTGAACGATGTCATATTTCATACATAATACATGGGCCTTTCAAATAAATAAAGAATTTCGTTAATACCTCACACGCAGCTTGTTTTACTCCATTTCAACATCGACCCACCTAATTTGGAAAACCATTTATATTATTCATTTTTTACGAAATTTACACTGTACAAAAACATCAATTTCTAAGCAGACCGGGGGCCTCATTTAGTTCTGCCGCCCCGGGCCTCCGACGGGCTTAGTCCGCCACTGGGTAAACGCACCGGTTACCGACCATCCCATTCGTGGTCGTCGGTCGACCGCTGTTGTATTTATAGGTGTTTGAGAAATAACTGTACACGTGTGTCTGTCTGCAAGCTCAACAATTTTTGTTAAGAATTAAAGGCTCTAGTTTCCGACCACTTATATTTACAATAGGTAAATGACAAATGTAATAAAGAACATTATTTAATGTTTGTTTTTTTTAAATCTCTAGTTTCGTAATTTACCGATAATAATATACCTACTCTTAAGGATACAGTTGATTCCGGAATCGAAAGGAAGGAATTAATTCCGAAATCGAATTCAAAGAAAATACTCCGATTCTGATCAGAAACGATTCATATAATTTCGTCATTTGTTGTTTGAAAAAATAGAGAAAAATTTCACACATGTAGTCGGCCGAACTATGTAAAACTTTGATCACTTATAAACTTGCATTCCAGATCGCTGATTAGAATCACGGTTTGCCGGACATTCTTCATACAGTTCAGCTATCGCTGACCGAAATATATAACTTAGTCCGGCACTTACAAACTAGCGTTCCAGATCGCTGACTACCAATGGCAGCTCAACTGGTTGGGATGCCAGCGATATGCATGTAATTATAATATGAAGCGTATCTCACCCGACTTCCAGTCTGTCGATCTGGCAGCTTGGTTGCGGCTGCATCGATACGCGAAAAATATCTTGGCAGCCTATAGAGAAACCATGGCAGCTCAACCTGTTGCGCTGTCGTGGTATAACTCAGCGAGGCGTGGCCCTATAAGTAAACTAAGTTTTACTGTGTAACCTTTGAGTATTGCATAAGAAGGTACACTTCTACGGTCTCAAAAATGTCTTAAAAAGTTAACTAAAAAAGACACAAAACCGTAGCGATCTTAATTTGACATGATATTGTTAGACAGTCGGTAATCGGTACTCATTTGTTTCTACAAATTTTGTTTTACACAGCACACTATGTCAGTAGGTACGGATAACTTCACACAACTATTTTTTTTTTAATTTGACTTTGTTTCCGTTTAGATATAGCATATTATGATACCCTACATCATAATAAAAATGCGTAAAATTTAAATATGTCTAAATTCATCATTGTGTCCGTAAGAAAAACCAAAGTTCATGTCAATATCTTATTGAGTCAATACCTACGCGTTGCATTTAAAAATTTTAAACCTACGTCCTTTAAAATATCTTAAAGAGTTAGTCAAAAATGGTTCAAGATATTTTCAGATATCTTCTAAACTGCAATTTCCAGTATTTTCTAAAATAAAATCATAATGTGTCAAAATTTAATTGTTTTCTCGACGGAATGTTAATGAGCACACCATTCTGCACTACTTTGCCCATTTAGTCGACTTTTTATGTTCACTAATAACTACGATAGCCATGTTAACCAACGTCGCCTGGGAGTTGGGAGCATAGAAATATCATAGATAGAATCGGGAAGCCACCCAAAAAAGTGTGGATGCAAAAGATAGAGATGGAGAATAGATCAGTTCTTGTATCTTCTTCTATCACAAATACATAACCATGGTTACAGATGTAAATTAACAATACCTACTATATACATTTTTAAATTCACAAATGAGTCAGAAGACAAGGAAAAGAGAGCTGCTTCGTTTTCTATCACTCTTTTCTAAAGTAATAGTGTCACTTATAGTTGTGCCTATGACTCTCCTACTCTATCTATGATATCTCTATGGTTGGGAGACCCTATATACAGGGTGACACATCTTAAACAATGCAGTGAAATATCTCGTAAACGGTGCAAACCATAAAAAATGTTTTATACAAAAGTTATAGAGTGTCAAGGGGGACAGAAGATGGTTATATCATATTTAACATAGGTTGTGCTGTGAAGGTCAGGCGAAGGTCAGCTTCGATTTTTTAATTGTAACCTTGCATTTTTATTCCAGAATACAATACAGTACCTATCAGCTAAAGTTAGTAAATATTGAGATATTTAGAAATTAAATAACAACCAAAATGAACGACACTTAGATAAATTATGGCATAGCAGATGGCCATGATATTACGCACCGGCCTTGAATTCAATTCATAAAAGAACCGAATTGACAAATTAAATTTGTTATTTAATTTGTAAATATCTCAATATTTCTTAACTTTAGCTCATATGTACCTTAATAATTTACTGTTCACTATTAAATACTGTATCGTATTCTGGAATAAAAATGCACTGTTACAATTAAAAAATCAAAGCTGACCTTCACAGCACCACCTATATTAAATCTGATATTACAGTCTTCTGTCCCCCTTGAGACTCTATAACTTTTATGGTTTGTACCGTTTACGAGATATTTCACTGCATTATTTAAGATGTGCCACTCTGTATACCTACTTAACAAAAAAATTAAGGTTATAGACAGATGCATGTACAGTTACTCACAAAACTATTTGGACAGACAATATTGTTTGCGCTTCAGTCTTAAGACCACAACGGAAGACAGCGACATGCGAGAGAGACTGTGGTCTGTGACAACGGTCTCAAGTTGCGAAAAGCTAAGTTTGTAACTTTCATAATATACTTCTTAAAATATTTTACATGTTGAAACGTCAACTGTTTATTCTAATACAATACTATTTTGTATTCAAGACGATCGTAAACGCTTTTGAAACTTTCAAGTAGAAAATACGATGATGGACTTTTTTATTAGAGGATTCAAGTAATTCTAAGAAAATGCAATAAGAACATCAACTTGTTACTAACTCCGCGTAGATGATGATGTTTAAAGGCATGTTTCAATACTGCATCAGGGGTGTGAAATTGGCAGACCGCGAGTTGCGACGAGTTTTATTTTAAAACACGCGTGTGTAAAGTAGTACTTTATAGATTAGTGTGCTACAATGTCACTAATGAAAAAATTGATCTAAATTGTGTTTTATTTGCTTAAAATTGAACTTTTGAAGCAGTTGATGTAAAAAATATTGTATGTAACGCGTGGCCAAAGTGACGAATTTGAGAGCCGCGGTCCTAATAGCCTAAGAGCCAGTGGCCGGCAGACAGAAAGTATTTTACCAAAGATTAAATTTTTCTCAGTGACTCTCCTATACCTACTATACATGAGGTGGGGAGTCACTAAGCCGAGCGAAGGTAGCGATGACGTCACTCAGGTAAGATAGGTATAAAAATCAGACCAACTTCAAAAGTATTTTACCAAAGCTGCCGCTTGGATATTTTAAAGAATACAACTATTGTTATTAAAAAATGCAATGGCAGACAATTTGGCCGGTTATAACCTCATGGCAGACGTCATTGAAAATTTGAAAAAAAAAAAAAAAAATTCAAAAGTATTTTACCAAATCTGATTTTTATATATGTTGTTTATAATAATATTAAAAGTTTAAATTTAAGACGGCAGACGTTTTCTCCGGTTGTAACTTCCCGGCAGACGGTAAAATCTTACCTATAGTTCGAGTATAAGTACCTACTGTAATCTCTCTTACTTGTATAATATCTGCATGCAAATGGATAATCAAGTAAAAATGAATAATAAACTATGAAAATTATAAAAAAATACTTACTATTTTAGAGTAATGAGTAGGGAAGATGGGTCACTTATAAAATAACAATAATTATAACAATATAAAGACAATAATGGAAATATGATCAAAGTTTTTAATGATACTATTTTAGCGATTTTATCCAGGATATATCCGGTAATTTTATTATAATAAAATCTATTTTAAATTTTCTTGATTCAATTTACAAATTTTAATTGCATTTTTACAGATAATGATCCAGTCGATGATGAGCAAAATGATGAGTAGTATCATGTTGAAAATGATTCCGAACATGAAGTTGACGAATTATAAACGAAAATGTAAACAAAAAAATAGTATCATTAAAAACTTTGATCATATTTCCATTATTGTCATTATATTGTTATAATTATTGTTATTTTATAAGCGACCCATCTTTTCTACTTATTACTCTAAAATAGTAAGTATTTTTTTATAATTTTCATAGTTTATTATTCATTTTTACTTGATTATCCATTTGCATGCAGATATTATACAAGTAAGAGAGATTACAGTAGGTACTTATACTCGCACTATAGGTAAGATTTTACCGTCTGCCGGGAAGTTACAACCGGAGAAAACGTCTGCCGTCTTAAATTTAAACTTTTAATATTATTATAAACAACATATATAAAAATCAGATTTGGTAAAATACTTTTGAATTTTTTTTTTTTTTTCAAATTTTCAATGACGTCTGCCATGAGGTTACAACCGGCCAAATTGTCTGCCATTGCATTTTTTAATAACAATAGTTGTATTCTTTAAAATATCCAAGCGGCAGTTGGTCTGATTTTTGTACCTATCTTACGTGAGTGACGTCATCGCTACCTTCGCTCGGCTTAGTGACTCCCCATCTCATGTATAGTAGCTATAGGAGAGTCGCTGAGAAAAATTTAAACTTTGGTAAAATACTTTCTGTCTGCCGGCCACTGGCTCTTAACTATAAGGTTATGTTGTATTTATATCAGAACTCGTGTGATTACCGCACGAGCCTAAGGCGAGCGCGGTAATTACACTCATTCTGGCGTGAATGCAGCATAACCTTAGGCTCCTATCGCAACATCGCGATTTTTATTATAATTCGTCACTTAAGCTACTTGTTGCATAAATATCTATTAGACAGGTATGTTAAAATGTACATTTTACATATCTTTTTTCGTGCAGAGCCCTCGAATATCTACTCACACTATACCGACATGCATAATTATTATGTAAGCACAATGAAATCGATCTACAGCAAATATTGGCTTCACTGCATTCCGAGTTCCGTATTTTGAACACCCGAAGCGATAGAAACGATGGAAGTTAATTATAGTGATGACGAACATGCAGTAATAGTCATTTTGGAACCGACTTGTAAAGAACCGATTTAGAATATTATAACAGTTCTCATGGATTTATGCTGTTCATTGCTAACAGTTCTTAAAGAATAGGCTCTTAAAGAGCAGGTTTTTACGAACATGTTTTTACTGAACAGATTGTTCAAGAAACGGTTTTTAACGAACAGCTTAAAGAACAAATTTTTAAAGAAATGGTTCTTAAAGAAACGGTTTTTAAAGCTCAGGTTTATGAAGAATAGGTTCGTAAAGAAAAGAACAGGCTCTTAAAGAACGCGTTCTTTAAGAATAATCTCTTAAAAATAAGTTCTTAGAGAGAAGGTTCTTAAAGAACAGGCTGTTAAAGAACGGGTGCAGCCTACTTAAAGAATGGGTTCTTGAAAACAAGTTTAAAAAAAACGGTTACTAAATACGTTATCAAAACAATAGTTGCGAAAAAAACGATTTTTTTGTTATTATGAAGTTAGAAAAGAGGAAGCAAAGAATGAAAATATGTACCTTTTTCCGTTCCTGGATAAGAGAAAACAACGAAGGGAAACCACTGAGAAAACTTTTTTTCTCCTCATCAAAACCTTTCAGAGATATATTTTTACAACAAAAAACTGTTATTTTATAAGAGCTACTTAGGAGAAAGAAACAACCACAATTTAATTACTCTGGGCCTACAAAAGTTTTATTATCGAAGAATCTCGTTAGAGATTCTTTTCTGTGCGAATACGAATCTCTAACAGATTCTTATACAACGATTTTGAGCCTCTCCCATATAACGCTGTGTTAAACAAGCCCGTTTCCAAGTTTTATAGTCGTGTGACACGTGACTTTCGTCTGACCAATTTATCGTATTACCTATAATATAATATAATATAATATAATATAATATAATATAATATAATATAATATAATATAATATAATATAATATAATATAATATAATATAATATAATATAATATAATATAATATAATATAATATAATATAATATAATATAATATAATATAATATAATATAATATAATATAATATAATATAATATAATATAATATAATATAAATATAATATAATATAACATAACATAACATAACATAACATAACATAACATAACATAACATAACATAACATAACTTAACATAACATAACATAACATAACATAACATAACATAACATAACATAACATAACATAACATAACATAACATAACATAACATAACATAACATAACATAACATAACATAACATAATATAATATAATATAATATAATATACTATTATATACCATAAAATAAAAGCAGTTTGTATTGTAGTGGTACAGTCGCGGCCTGTTACGCTAAAGGTCCGGGTTCAGGTCCCTCACAAGCATGCAAATTTTTTTTGTTTTTTTTTTTTAATAAATAATTAGATATAAATATGCACATATATTTATTTTGGAGGAAAAATAAAAATAATGCTTTACACTTTGGAAAAAGACGTGAAATCTTAAAAAAAAACTTCGGAGAAGTAAAAACTTGTTTCTGTGCTAAATACAAAGACTTGAGGCGACTGACTCTCAAGATTACAACTTAAAAAAAACAGAATTTCGAGGCAGACAAGGAATTGAAATCAAGCTCGAAATTCTGTGCCTAAGACGTCGAAAAAAAATGAATTTCGGGGCAGACAAGAAATAGAAATCCAACCTCGAAATTCTGTGCTTATAAAGCTACAAGAGCAAGACAAGAAAAAATTGACTGATGACCAGTTCTATATTTCCCACCTAGTAAATATTTGCAAAAAATAAACATTCTTTTTTTATTCTTTGAAAAAAAGCATGGCCCTCGTTTTTGTTTAGTGATCTACTGATGGCTAGCTTAATATAGCAAAAATCATGGTTACCTTGATTTACGTATAATTTTTATTTTTTTTAGTAAAATATTTTTTTTCTCGAAAACTGTACATTTTAGAGAAAAAAAATATTTACATTTTTTTCATATTTTAACATCTAGAATTCATTTATATTTTTTTTAACCTATGTTAATACGTGAAATTGAGAACGTTTTCTTTAATATCTCAGGATCCACTGAACCGATTTGACTCAAAATCTAATCAGATCTAAGTTAAAGGCTGATAAACACAATAGAACAATCGGCATGGCCGTATGTTGTTCCGTTCTTACGATATCAAAGGCGAAAAATTGACCACATACACACACACACACACACACATACAGACATTAGTCAGAAAATGATTTTAAACGATTGCTAGGGTCTCAAAACGTGAAGATCTGTTAAAATCTCGAAATATTTTTTTCGGACTAAATCCATTCCTTTCCTACCATATAGTACGGGAGGCAGCGTTGCAAATGAATAAATTATTTCATACCGGCTGATAATTATACCAACGTTTGTTCTCGTCCACCTGATGAGACATCCAACCGTTAGCTGCGCTAGTAGCGGTGGGGGTGGTAGTTAGAGGGTGTCAAAGTCGCTAAAAATTAGATTTTAAAATTATTTCATACCGCACCAAATTTGGTATGGTGATTCTTTATATAATAAACAATAAGAAAATAACTGTCAGCTGCGTAGACAGTGGGGGTAAAGACGTCAGTTTCGCCATGGAACATACCGTGTCTAGATAATTTGAACGCCATTAAACAGAAACGTCAAGGTGTGTTCATTTTGAAATATAGATGTCGCCGATAATAAGCATTTGTTCTCCAAAGAAACAAACCCACGGTGCAAGGAGTATTTGCACCTGATTTGCACTTATCATAAACGTGTAGTTGTTTTGTAGAGGTTAAAAATTATTTATTTAATAATTTCAAATATAATACTTGCGACAAATACGTTTCTAAATAAAGTTTAATTTAAATACAAAGTTTTTGTATTCAAAAAAATATTTGTTTGTTGTTTATTTAAAATTATTATAGGGACGATTTTTGCTTCTGCTGTTATTCGTTTTTGTCGTCGTTTCGCGTAAAACAACACAAACAAACTAGTTCTAAACATATATTCTACATGGAAATTATGCGATTTGAAAGCAGAATTGAAGAGAAGATGTGCATCTGTCATTGGAAAGGGTTTGTTTCTTTGGAGAACAAATTCTTATTATCAACGACATCTATATTTCAAAATGAACACACCGTGACATTTACTGTTCAATGGCGTTTAAATTATCTAAACACGATATGTTCTATGGCGAAACTGACTTCTTTACCCCCACTGTCTACGCAGCTGACAGTTATTTTCTTATTGTTTATTATATAAAGAATCACCATACCAAGTTTGGTGCGGTATGAAATAATTTGGAAATAATTTTAAAATCTAATTTTCTTAGCAACTTCGACACCCTCTAGCTACTACACCCACCGCGGGTGCGACGACTGACGCTCACTTTGGTTGCTGTTGATACTTAAACAATTACTAGAAATATGAATTGGTCGGTATGAAATCACTACCTAAAATGCAACGCTGCCTCCCGTACTAATAGTAGAGGTGGGAAGTAAAAATGCACAGGCGGCGTTTTTTTAGTGGTAACTAGACAAATGTTTCAATATGGAGTTATGTAAACGCCGCCTGTGCATTTTTTTTCTTGCTCTTGCTCTTGTAACGAGACGAGTATTCTGGCCATGTAAAGTAAACAACAGGTGAACAACGATGAAGTTGATTAAAAATGGATACTTCATCGTTGTTCACCTGTTGTGTTTACTTTACATGTGAGGTGTTCTGTAGTCTAGCAGTGGTGTTGGAATATCGACTCTCGCATGTAGTGGTTTTTCAGTGACAGAATACTTTAAAGGGAGAGAGTCGGTTGTTTGAAAATGTGTCACTGTGTGAGTAATTGTCAACTCAGTCCGCCGCGATAGTGGAAAGTTTAGGGTTAGAATACCTACGGTGACATAGGTTTGAATTAATGAATTTTTCCTGATTACAGCATTGTTCTAACAATAGGTGTTTCATATATTGTTTGCAGTCATTATGCATTCATTTAATTATAAAAATAATAGTAAAATATTAAACCTAACTTACTAACCTAAAAGGGTAGATGATTGTAAGAATGTTTCAGTAAACATAATCATGTGTGTGAGCTCAGTAATTCATCACGGTGCTTTACTCAAATTTGACACCTTTGAAAGGGGCCGGTAAACAATTTCATTAACAGAACAGTAAGGTATAGAAAACGTTTTGACAGAAAGATAATTTTGCTAGGCTTAAGAAATTCTCTATTTTTTGTAAAGAGTTATATAATTTAAGTTTTGTGTTTTTTTATTACTATTAAATAAACAAGAATTGAAGTTATCCACGTGTTGTCATTGCAGTCTTGAGTATTTTAAATTTCAGATATATTGGCATCCCACTTAACGAATTAAAAAATCCAATAAGGGTGTGGTGTGCGCCTATGAGGGCTCCAGGTCTTTTGAGACTTGACGCCGAAGCACACTCAGATTAACGGGTTGTCTGGGAGAAAAAAAATACACAAACGATATTCGAATAATTTATCGTAGCTGTGTGAGACAGTAAACTAAAGAACCCATAAACCGTTACACGTACTTCTATAATGAATGAATGAATTGTAAATTATAGACGCTCGACAACTGAGGTCATTAGCGTCTAACGTACTTCTATACAGTACCTACTACCTACTATTATGCATATAGAGATGTATCAAATGAGCCGATTAAACGACTCAAGATCTAAAGGTACCCGGTTAGATCCCGGGTTTCAGATCACAATATTTTTGTTTTTTTATTCATCAAATATTCTGTTAATATATATTTTTTTACTTTAAAAATTAATTTAATTAAATTTAATACGGAACAATTTTGAAACATTAAAAAGACCAAAATAAAACATGAAACTTTTTAAAAATAAACTTAAATATATAAAATAAATATTTTGTTAATTTTCTACCCCTACCTATAACTCCTTATTAGTGTATTTGCCATATGGCACATACACTATTGGCGTCGGTCGGATGGCGGGACCTAGGGGTCGGACCAAAATTTCTCAACGTTTCATAGCCTCCTGAACACTTTGGCACCATTTTTGGAAAAGTCTGTTTATATATGTATATATATATTTATATATATATGTGGGGGTATAACTTTCGAAAGAGTTAATTGATTTTGACGAAATTTGGTAGGCACGTTGAAATCCATCACCGCACGAAGTCTATTTAAAATGGGCCCAATCGAACCATTTTAAGGGTGGTTTTTAGGGGTTGAAAAATGTTTTTGGGCCCAAAAATGCCGAAAAAATTCTCAGAATCGTTTCAAAAATGAAATTTAACTCTTTAGTAGCGATAAAAATGTACTGCTAAAATTTTAATAAAATCGGCCCGACAGGACCGGACTTACAAATTTTATGAAAACACTAGTTTGCGGATAGTGCTTTACTTACTGAAGGGTGTATTTAATTTGGTGCCAAGGTTGCATTGATAAAAATATTGAAATTAAGAAAAAAATATTATTTTAAGGTATGTATTAAGGGGTTAAATTTTTTATTTTGTCCAAAAACAAACTTAAGTTCACATAATAAAGCCACAATGCCAGTATTAGCAAATACACTATATTGTCGGCAGGGTTTTGGCACTGCGACCCGAGTTTTTTTTATTATTGTACGGAACCCTCCAATACCAGTCTGACTCGCACTTGCTGGTTTTATTTAAATCTATTTAAAACAATAATGTTCTTTTTGGTATAGAACAGGAACAGTAACAACTGTTATTGGAAAAGAACTGTTTTGTCTATCACTTGTAGAAACGATGGCAGTGTAGTGTATGTAAGTACTTTGAATAAATATAAGACCGGAAACTAAATTCTCATAGCAAGAGACGATAATATTTACTCATCAGTTGCTATGCATGTTTTATTTTATTTTGCACATTAATGTTGTATGAAATATTCTGAATAAACAAATTGAACGAATATATTATTATACGAAAAGTGCAAGTCTGATGTATAAAACTAACATCAACAATGGCGTAATCTGTCAAAATAATATTGGCAACATCTAATAAACAGTGCCGTAACGTCGGGGAGCAATTTGTCAGCATTCCAAGGGACATAAACACTGATCTCTTTATATTATGATTGTGAATAACGGCCAATATGTGAATTCGACTCACGGCCGGCTGTTTGAAGTTTAGGCACGCAGGTTTAATACTTAGAAATCACTAATAAAACTGAAAAACTTATACATTATATTTAAGTATAATATACAAATAATTGATGTTTAAGTTTGCATTAGTGTTTAGAAACACCCATCAAAAATGACATAACATTACGATGCAACACTGAAAAATTTCATTTTCAAACGTTTTCAAACCTATGTCACCGTCGGGAATCAATTGTTTCCATTATGAAACATTTTGTAGCTAATATATCATCTCAAAAATTTTGGAGCATACAAGTAATTCAAGAATTACAAGGCGCGATATTCATGTAGGTACTGTGTGTAAACGGTTTTATCGAACATAGGGAAAATAACACTGAGAAGATTTATAATTTTGTAGTAGGCTATGAGCCATAAGACCTAATATAAATATGTATTGGATTACATAGAAAAAATAGTACAGTGAAATTTTTAAACAATTTTCCATAGCAACGGTTGACTATTAAGCTTAGGCTGAGGCTACATTTGCGCCGTTTCAGACCAGATCAGATCCGTATTGTCGGATGTGAACAAACACCAGTAACCTTATGAAGTGGCTACACTGTTCACTCCAGACCGCGCCAGAATATGTCAGATTACAACAGACACGTTCCGACCGTCGGATGATATCAAACGTGTTTGAAATTTTCGTCAGACTACGGCCGTACATTTGACAGTTTACAACAAACAGTGTTGTGTATGCTAGCTATTATTACCAGATTGTCTTATTGTATTGTATCATTTTTTAAAAACGTGTTTGAATATCAATTGTGAGTATGGACAAATCACTTTTAATTGATCTTGTACGTGAAAAGCCTCCTATTTGGGACCAAAGAGACAAAAGATACCACAACAGAGACGTGAAAGGTCTTTTGTGGAGAGATATTGGCGAAAAAATGAATCTTTCAGGTATGATTTGAAAATATAATTAATTTATTAATTAATCTATGAGTAGTCCATAAAATGAAAGTAAATTAACTCTGATCGGTTTCAACGCATTGTTGAAGTTTGTTTGTTTTGTTTGTTGTTTATAATAGGGCTCGGTATTTTTCAAATTAAAGTATTCGAATATTCATTTAAACTTCTATTCGAATAGTTAAAATTAATTAAAATTTAGCTGTTTTTTGGATTTTTGACAAAGATCCTGAAGTCTGTCGAGTCACGGCCCTCACAAGTTTCCCAACAGTAAAATTTAAATCTAACAATACTGGGCAGTCATAACAGATAGCATAACTGTTAAATGATTAAAAAAAATTACATTATATTTCTGAAAAAATTGTTATCTCTATCGCTAATCTATAAAATCATAAATCGCATATTGAAATCAAAACGTAAACACAGCAATGAGTAATAATTGGCGACAGCCGATACTCATGACAGGGGTCAGGACTCAGGGACGCCAAAAACAAAGAACAGCTGTTGTATAAATGTATAATAAATGTTATTGTTGAACAACGATAAAAAATAATAAAAGCAGTGCATTTTGATTTTCATTTGAATCCGGAAAGAAGCTAACTACAGTCTATGACAAATATTTAAATATCCAAATATTCGAAATTTGCACATCAAAAATTATTATTGTTCAACAAAGAAAAACTGTTTCGGTTATTTAGAGCTTATATAAAAAACGAGTATTCAAATATGTATTTGAATATTTAAAATTCGAATATTCTAATATTGAATAAATCTGTTTTGAAAGTATTCGACCATTCGAATATTCATTTATTCGAATAAATTCGGAGCCCTGGTTTATAATATGTACAATACATCTGCACATATTTCATTTTAATTAATAATTTTACAAAGGTGATAAACAGTTTGTTAAAATAAACGTTCAGGTCTTCTCTAATTAGTTTCGCATCATTTTACTTTTAAACCCGTCGGATATTATCCACTCCCTATGTAGCCACTTCGTCTGAAGTGTCTGATCTGGTCTGGTCTGGTCTGATCGGATCTGGTCTGACACGGATCTAGTGTAGCCTCAGACTAACTCGGAACCGGCTAAATAAAAAAAGTCATGATGTGTCGTAAGACACCTGACAGAAGCTATGCTTCTTACGCATTGTATATAAAACCGAATTTATCAAAGATATAAATAATACAATTAAAAAGTTATTATTTGATCGCCATTTTGAAATCTGACGCCATTTTATTTTTTTGTGTCTTATTAAATTCTCAAATATCAATTTTCAAAAGGATCAGATAATTTTTACAAAGAAATATATACCTATGACCGCCATTTTGAAATATGACATCATTTTATTTTTTTGCGTCCTATAAAACTCGCAAATATTAATTTTCAAAAAGGTCGGATAATTTTTACAAAAAAGTGCATACGGGCGCCATTTTTAAATCTTAAGTAATTTTATTTTTTTGTGTCCTGTAAAACTCTCAAATTTCAATTTTCAAAAGGATCGGATAATTTTAGCAAAAAAGTACCTACATATGGCCGCCATTTTAAAATATGACGTCATTTTATTTTTTTTTGTGTCCTATGAAACTCTCAAATACCAATTTTCAAAAAGATCGGATCATTTTTGCAAAAAAGTACATATGGCCGCCATTTTGAAATCTGACGTCATTTTATTTTTTTGTGTTCTACGAAACTCTCAAATATCAATTTTCAAAAGGATCGGATAATTTTTACAGAAAAGTACATACGGCCACCATTTTTAAATCTGACATCATTTTATTTTTTTGTGTCCTATGAAACTTTGAAATACCGATTTTCAAAAGGATCGGATAATTTTTACAAAAAAGTACATATGGCCGCCATTTTGAAATCCGACGTCATTTTATTTTTTTGTGTTCTATGAAATTCTCAAATATCAATTTTCAAAAGGATCGGATAATTTTTACAAAAAAGTACATACGACCGCCATTTTGAAATCTGACATCATTTTATTTTTTTGTGTCCTATGAAACTTTCAAATACCGATTTTCAAAACGATCGGATAATTTTGACAAAAATGTACATACGACAGCCGCCATTTTGAAATCTGACGCCATTTTATTTTTTTGTGTCCTATAAAACTCTCAAATATCAATTTTCAAAAGAATCGGATAATTTAAAAAAAAAGTACATATGGCCGCCATTTTGAAATCTGAGGTAATTTTATTTTTTTGTGTCCTGTAAAACTTCCAAATATCAATTTTCAAAAGGATCGGATAATTTTAGCAAAAAAGTACCTACATATGGCCATTTTAAAATATGACGTATTTTATTTTTTTTGTGTCCTATGAAACTCTCAAATACCGATTTTCAAAAAGATCGGATCATTTTTTCAAAAAAGTACATATGGCTGCCATTTTGAAATCTGACGTCAATTTATTTTTTTGTGTTCTATGAAACTCTCAAATATCAATTTTCGAAAGGATCGGATAATTTTTACAAAAAAGTACATACGGCCGCCATTTTGAAATCTGACATCATTTTATTTTTTTGTGTCCTATGAAACTTTCAAATACCGATTTTCAAAAGGATCGGATAATTTTTACAAAAAAGTACATAAGGCCGCCATTTTGAAATTCGGCGTCATTTTATTTTTTTGTGACCTATGAAACTCACAAATATCAATTTTCAAAAGGATCGGATAATTTTTATAAAAATGTACATACGGCCGCCATTTTGAAATCTGACGTTATTTTATTTTTTTGTGTCTTATGAAACTCTCAAATATCAATTTTCAAAAGGATCGGATAATTTTTACAAAGGAGTACTACATATTTCCGCAATTTTGAAATATGACGTCATTTTATTTTTTTGTGTCCTATAAAACTCGCAAATATCAATTTTCAAAAGGATCGGATAATTTTTACAACAAGGTATATATTATGGCCGCCATTTTGAAATCTGACGCCATTTTATTTTTTTGTGTCCTATAAAACTCTCAAATATCAATTTTTAAAAGAATCGGATAATTTTTTCAAAAAAGTACATAATTTGGCCGCCATTTTGAATTCTGACGCCATTTTATTTTTTTGTGTCCTATAAAACTCTCAAATATTAATTTTCAAAAGGATCGGATAATTTTTACAAAAAGGACATTACACTTTTTCGTGACGTGACGTTTCACTTTTTATGATTTAGGTCCCCATCTGAAACGTGGGTTAAGAAGCATAGTTCAAAAAATCAAAGCATCTATTGCTTTTGCGTGATGCCAGAACATACATTTTTATTTGAGAATCAGTTCGATTGCTTTTGCGTGATGCAAGAATATTTTAAAACTAGCTGTCGCATAAGAAGTTATTTACTTCAAAAAAAATTCACGTAAATCGGATCAGTGGTTCTCGAGTTATAAACGTACAAACGGACATACAGACAGAGAAAGCCAAATTGTTCATGAAGATATGAAACATCGAGAAATGTTGGTCCGATCCCTAGGTCCCGCCATCCGACCGACGTCAATAATTAGTTACAGGTCATTTTAACTCCGTAGGCCATGGTTTTTAAACACAAAAATGAAACATCACCAGTCAAAAAATTGAAAAAATTGAGTTACTATATTAAAATACATCACCCGTTTTTATTATAAGTCCATACGCTATCTTCCAATATCCATATCACACTGTGCAACAGACAAGGACAACCGAAACAAGTTCGCGATTTATTAGATAAAAACGCGTTTATAAATTTTAATTTCCATATAAATCTGTATAAAAAATCTGTTTTGACACAATATTATACACAAAATCTATCTAGAATTTTCTGCTCTTTCGTTTAAGACAGGCTTCGAATCGATCTGACTTGAATTGAGCGAACTATAAGCAAAAAACCCCGTTTTTTCTAATTTGCTCCCCTCTGGGGCCAAAATTCAAAAATCGTTACGCGACATTTTAATAAGAAACATGGAATTTTTAAATAAAACTGTCAAAATTATCATGATAACGCCGCGCCGACGTTTTCAAAGCCACCTATGTTCATTTGCCATTTAAAACCACATTGCATCGATTACTTTAAGTGCAAATATCTTGAAAAAGGTTACTCCTATCCACTTTTACAAAGTATACCTTTTTTATGTAAAAATGACGGAAAAATCAATTTTTTAATTCAAAAAAATAGTACGAGTGCGCACAAAAAAGTTATGACTATTTGAATGAGTGAAAAGGTGTGTAAGTGGCGCCCCCTACAAGCAAGAGCCATACCAAGGTCAGATTTAAATTTCTCATGTCAAAAAATCCCCATATACCAAATCTCATTAAAATAACTAAATTATTTTAAAAGTTATTTAAGAAAATCAAAAATTAAAATTAAAATTTGACACCCTGTATCTCTTTTAATATCAACTTTCGGAATAGACAAAGTGTAGCGGCGCTGTTGTTTACATGGCGTTGCTATGGTTCCTCTGTTACAAGTCCCCAGTTCTCGGGTTCTAGCCCGAGAGCTGGTAAAAGTGTCAATTGGATTTTCAATTTAATATTAAAAAAAAATAAAAAATAATGAATTGAAAATATGAATTGGTGCTAGGCCCAAATAACCTTAGCTGTTGGTGGTCTTTAAAACACAATTAAAAATTCGGAATAGACAAGTTGGGGTCTATCGCAATATTTTTTTGTAAGGAATCAGCTGTTACTTTATGTCCCATTCTTTTTGGGACACTCTGTATAAGTATAAATATACTTAATACAGAATTATTATAAATTATTATGTGAAGGATAAATTCCTTAAAGAATTTTGCATCCACAAGCACCCTACACTTCAGGTACGTCACCGTCATACAGGGGATACTTGCGGAGCAATGTGAAACTATAACCGCGTCTCAAACCATGAAATGGGCGATCACAGTGAGTTTGGGTCGTGCGCACGGAGTACACGGAGCGACCCAATAAGCACAGCCTTTTGCATGCGGCAGACTAGTGACTCAGCATTACGCTGACATGCCGGGATAGCTTTTATAATTTTGCCAACAGTGACGGTTTGGCTCCTCCAAGAACACCAGAACAATCATTTTAACGGAGTACTCTGGGTACTGCTTCCTGAGCTCAAAAGGAAGGTCTTGATATTTTGTCCGCTTCTCAGTCTCCTTCGCGACTATGTTTGTTTCAGCAGGAGCTGAGAATTCGATGACATACATAAATCGCATAGTTTTATCAAGGATAACTAGATCAGGCTTTGTAGCTGAAAGTTGCCTGGTAGTACTAAATGAATAGCCAGAAAATCTTACATGATTCATTCTCGAGAATAGACTCAATATCGCCAGGAACGTAAGGCAGAATTACGTTTTCTCACAAAATAAGAGTTCGGCGAACACATGATTTTTACAATATTCAAGGTTGGACATGAGCTCTTTGATTCTGTTATAAAACATTCGAGTGTTTACCAGTTCTATACTTCCCACGTAGTAAACAATAATTAACTAAAAATTACCGTGGTAACGAATACAATGACCTTCAAGTACCTCAACGTTCAAATTTGTGTATTCTCTATTTCATTCTGGCCTTGCGCGACAAAGTATCAAGTATACCGGGAAGATACACAGCATATATTTGCAAGACATAAACACTCTTTATTTATTGGCTACGTGTGAAAGATAAGGTAATTTTTGAAAAGTTGTAATTTTCCCAGGAATTATTATTTCAATTTTTCGCCTGTAGAATGGGTATTGTGATTCTCGGTTTTTCATTTGGCGTTCACCCGAACTCTTTAGCTTCAAAAATAGTGTCGGGAGAGCGGTGACCGTTTTTAGGCGAGGTGAATGGATTTGAGATGGAGAATAGAGGAATCTCTTAACATGCATTATAAGGATTAGGCAGAAGAAAATCACAATTTACAATAATAACATGTTTATTGTTTAAGTATTTCAAACAGTATCTTTTGAGATCTGCTGTGACGTCATCTGATTTAAGCTGTCTAGACTCCAGCCTATAGCGAGATTTCCTACTTGGCTAAAATACAGTTTAACATTATAGCCCAAGAGCCCGCGACAGCCAGACCTTTGTCATTTTATAAAAGCTGAAAGTTTCTCTGCGCATGTACCCAATAAGAACGATCATCGACTTATGAAGTTTGGATGGTGGTTACTTTGGCAGGTAGAGGGTAGCAAAGGTGCATAAAATAGACAATAGTACCTCAAATTCGTTAAAGTATGAAGCTCATTTTTTTTATATTTTCTTCGGAATAATATTAGAAATCACGTCGTCCATTGCCAGACACTTAGTACGGTTTCAACCCCCTGCCAGACACTCCTAAAGTTCAATAAATTATGAGTATACTTTAGTTATAGTATAAAAGCTGAAATTTATATATGTTACTTGGGAAACTATTAAAAGATGTTACCTCAGTAGCCAGACAGTTCTGACGGTTCTAACCCCTAGCCAGACAAACATATATAGTCCAATCAAATATCGAAAAAGTACGTCTGAAATTGCGTTAATTAAAATTTTGATGAATTAATTTAAATGATAGATAGGGGGTGCCACTAGAACACTCCAGCCAAGTTTCCCCCCTCGGATTCCGCAAGGGGTGGCCACCATCTTGAATTTAAGGGATGAAATCATATATCTACTGTTTGTACGTGAAAAATTATTATTACAAAAATTATTAAGGGGCATGTATCCAACAACTTTTGTTTGGAAAATTTTTTGAAATTTCTTATTATTCAAAAGTTATAAATTTTCAAAAATAACACTGTTGAAGGTGGAAACGGTTTTTTCGATTTTACAACAAAACGGTCAATCGGGGGCGAAAAATGGTTTTTTGCTTGCTTGGTAAAAATATAGAGGGCGCCAAAAGTCGACCGCCGCCAATATTTTTAAATTTTGCACATAACAAATTAATTCAAGTCATTTTGACATTTGTTGTGACGCAATCAGATTTGAGCAGTTCAGCAAATAGCAGTATAACGACATCATTATACGATAAAGCATTAACCAATGAACGACATGCGACTAGGTGTTCATTTTTTCGTCAGATTACGTCACGTGTAACGCGCGTTTTTAAGTGCGCTATTATTATTGACGATTTTAAATTACTTTTTGTCACAAAATAAGAGTTCGACGAGCATATAACTATTTCTAAATTCCAGGTTGGACATGAGCTCTGAGTATGCTATAAAAAATACAGGGGACCCTAAATTTATTACATAATTTGGATGGTAGCAATAGTTTGCTGAGACGAAGTTTTTGGATCTGAGGCCTCGCGTGAACTGACATTTGCATTTCCTATCTTAAAAGTTTCCTGAAAAAAAAATGACTGAATTAATTAAAATATTCTGTAATAATTTTGCAATGTATTTTTCCTTTTTATGGTTCTCTTTTCTTTCATTTGATTTTTATTTATATTTTACACATTTTTCTCTTATATCAATAAAAATGCCCGATCACTATTCGAAATTTAATTCCTACTCTGGCACCGGCATTGCCAAATTGGGTGTTTTTTTTTCTGCGTGTAAATAAAATACTAACCAGAAAATATTTTTTCTATCCATTTTGTGACAGTGAAAATACACGAAAATGTTTTTGAATATTTTTTCACAAAAAAAATATTTGGGATGATTGTTAGACTAAATTATAGACGAGTACTCATTTTCGGGCGACGCCGGGAAAATACGGCTAGTAAATAAATAAAAATCGTATCAGTCCAAGCATTGACCGTACAAAATTGTTTATCCTGGAAAACACTACTAAAATTGTATTACCTATTGAATTTAACAGATACTTAATTAAATGATTAAAAATAATAAATCGGTGGCAGACTAATTCATTTATTTACAATTATCAGTGCAAATATTTTTGCATACCTGACAGGTCTGCCAGGAAAGCAAAAAAAATTGCAACGCAGACGATGATAACTGCGAATAATTGACTCTTCTCTTTAATTGTATAAATTTAATCAAGTAGAGAGATACTGGCAACAAAAAACGATAAAAAATTTAAAGTAGTCTGCTACCGATTTGATGTCTTCTATCATAATATTATCTATGTTAAATTCAATAATAAAATTTTAGTAGTGTTGTCCAGTAGACTTTTGTACGGTCGGAGGGACCATAGTATAATACTATAGTGTTTAAAATTTAAATCTTACCAATAATGCTTTTCGAAACTTTGTGGAGAATACACTGTAAATCAATGGATTTGAAATTGTTGTCATGTCTAATAAAATTACAGATATCCAAAAAAAATACTCGCTTTTGAATTCTAAGTAGTCTTCCAGAAATCGGAAGTGGGAAACTGGAAACCAGCAGACGAAAAATGTTATTATGATAGTCACTGAAAAAAAAAAATAAATTAAATTTTGACATACCTACCTATTGTTGCTAATTTTTAGAATATAACCTATATCAAAATTAGGTTTACTCAAAACAGCTGTTCAAAAGACGGAACGAACATGGAACGTTTCCGAGAAACATGTCCGAGGAACGATCTCGTTCCACTGTTCTTAAAGTTTAAACGGACATGAGTTTGCTTCGTAGCGTAAAACGTCGAGCCTACCCGAACATGCCAGACGCTCAATATGCACTCTCATTTGGGAACGAACGAATGTGGCCGTTGTTGGACTTGAAGAATCGACAGATCTTGTGATGAAATCGAATTATATTTATGCCGGATTATCGACATGTTAAGAGTATGCCGGAGTATGGACTTGTTAAGATGCGTTCTAAGGAAAGATATAAGAAACATCTTAGAGGACATGTTTCCTGGAGCTATGCAATATGCATGTCCGAAACTATCCAAGTCTACTCGAAATCGGATAGTGCTTGCGATAATCTGTAGCGGAGTAACTTCAAAATTTTGGCTCGGGGTCAAGAATTCTTGAAGGGATCCTTTTTGGTCAATAAATAATAGATAAAATATAGGTAGGTAAATATATAGGAAAATTTTTGAAAAATAACCCTCTAAAATGCAAATATTATCACATTCTACGTAGTATATTACTATTTTTCGCCGCCAAAATATTCTATTAGTCAGTAAGAAAGACTCCGGGTCAAAATACCCCAGTCATGTAATTGCGAATTTATAGAAAGCGATTTCGTAACAGTTACAAAAAGTAATAGTAATACAAGAATGTTAAAGGCCTCCAAGAATTCCGAGTCCGGGGGTATTTGCCTTGCACTTTACCCCCCCCCCCCCCATGGTAGTTACGCCACTGGTAATCCGCGACCGATACGTGAAAATGATAGACCAAATATACTTACCAAGAATTTGTAACGGTTTTTCACTTGATTTGTTGTCCTTGGAACTCTTTCCTGGTACCATTTTTGATTTTTTTATCTTGTAAATCATCAAAATGCATAAAATCGTTACTGTTACAAATGGCACGAGAAAATGTGAATAGGTTATTAGAGAATTCCAACTATCCGACAGTTCCTTGCAACAAACAAAAAAATAATTTTAGATAAGGGATCAAGCAACGCGTTACGTGTAACGATGTTTTAGTGATTTTTCAGTATTTTGCGCGACATAATTGACATTTTTAGTTAAAAATGGTCCCTTGGGTGTTACGTAACTTTTAGGGGGAGGATAAAGCGAAACGTTACAGTACGTTACAAAGGGGGGTGGGGGATCAAAAATCTCAAAAACTGTTCTGCAGCGTAATTTATGAACGGCTCCTTAACTGCAGCAAGCGGCTGTACGGATAGTCTTGCTTTTCGTAAATACATGCAAGTAGATATTTTTGAAAATTATGTTGGATGCAGTTCAATTATCATAAACAATTTTAAAGTGAAACTTTATAGGCATCGTTTTTTTCGGTGGATACGCATGTCGAGCGTCACGTCACGTCTAATTTAAGCGATCGACAGGCCAGTACTCATCGAAAAGCAGCGAATGTCCACAACTCTGTTTTACGTCTACATAACTAATATCGTACGAATATTCAGTC
>CM077516.1:55888145-55930272 GCA_039654895.1 Mongoloraphidia duomilia
GACTATTCTCGACACACAATCATTAACTGTTTCCTCATTATTTCCTTTATATATTATGCTCAATTACTTAACTATATTATGGCAAACAAGTTTCTAAGTCAACCGCATGGACTAGAAATCTAGAGACAGAGTACAAGTGAGTGGGGTGGTTGCTGTTGAGGGGGGGGGGGTGAGGAAGCAAGGGTGCCCACATTCTATTGGCTACTTCAGTTGCGCAAGCACTGTACGTGTCAAAGTGTCGTCCAAACAATAACAAACGGCTGTTTTTTGCGCAATTGAGCATGCGCAAAGAAGCGGCCGATAGAATGTGGACACATGCACCATAGACGTAGCATGAAACATAAGCATGCACCCTCCCCTGAATGTCTTCCCCCTCTCGTCTAAAGTGGCACTTTATACTCTGTCCCTAGATTGATATGTCCATGGTCAACCGGTAGTAGTTTTTGATGAGTGAGTGAGTGAATCAGTGTTAAAAATAGCGATATTTGAGTTTCTTTTATAAAATTTGGGATTCTGGGTAAATGGAAGGGGGGGGCCTTAATAAACAAACAAAATTACAAACGTGCAGGTCAAATATATTTTGAGTTATAGGGGGTCGAAAGTAGCTAGAAATAATTCGTGTATAATGTGCATGCGTTGTCGGCAAAAACATGCATCACTATTTAATATTTTATTAAAGAAAAAATGAATTACAGCAAATTTTTTAAAATTAAAATTAAGTCATTGCTTATAGTGATGTAAAACCAGCCAGAGCCAAGTTGCGTCTTCGGTGAAATTCACTTGTATGTAAATTCAAGTGTTGTCAGTCCCGCAGGACTAAACACTATTCTCCATTGTTTATAATACAATTAAGGCTATATTATGTAGAGCATGCACGTTGCAATATCTCTGAACACAGCGATTTAATTAAAATAAAACAAAATTAGTGCAACAAGACGGAATAGATAAAACTCTTTTAAATACTGTGCAAACTGCAGTACCTGTTATCAAAAAGATTTTTTACAGATAAAAACTCTTTGAAATTAGTAATATATTTGACGACAATGTAGAGTACTAGTTGACCCAAATAATTCTTTGTTGGTGGTAGCTCAGTTATTTTTAAAGTTAGAAAAAAGCTTGATTAATCTCGAATGACTTCGATTTAAACTTTGGTACAAAATTGGAATCTATCACTTCACGAATTAAAATGGACGTAGCTGAACACTTTTAAGGAGTGTATTTAGGGGTTGAAATTTTTTTCAACATGAAAACATTAACAAAATTCACAGAATTGTAAATTGTTTTAAAATCAAAATTTAACCTTTTCGTAGATTAAAAGGAGCCTCTAAAATTTTAACAAAATCAGCTAGACAGGGTCACACTACTTTGCGAATAGAGAAGGGCGCATATAATTTGTTGCAGATTTTAGATTAATAAAATGTTTGCTGAATATTCAAACTGAGAACAAATTATTTTACGGAATGTTACGTATTAAGGAGTAATTTTTGTACATTGTCGAAAAACTTTCATGTTTAGATACCACAATTCACAGCGCTGGATTTACACTAGGGGCTAGTACCCAGGGCGGCAAATTTTCAGGGGCGGCAAAATTTGGAACGTGAAAACATTAATAAATTAAAATAAATAAAATATTTTTCTCATTATTAAGAATGTGTGTAAAATTATGAACACTGGAGTTTTATTTACAAAATTGTGAAAACAACTTCAGTGTGTGGCGGGATTTTTCACGGTGGCCCAGGGCGGCACTTAGGGTAAATCCGGCCTTGACAATGCATACCTTTGCTTATTAGCAAATAATACATTATTTTGTCGGAAGGGTTGGCATTACGGTCAGTGTTTTTCTTCTAAAATGGCGTCACAAATTGTTTATTACTGGATTTATACTTTTTTACTTCAGATATTTCTCACTAATTATATAAAAGAAGAAGTTTGTATCTATGTTATCTCAAAACTGGAGAACCGATTTGCAAAATTCTTTGATTGTTTAAAAGCCCATTTTTTGACATGCAATATTTATTTATTTAATGCAGCCAACAGGAAAATCCCAATAACAGGCCACAGAAAAAAAATACAAACAAAAAAAAAGAAAATACAATTAGAAATACATCCCCCTATATTATTAAACGAGTAAATCTTGTATATATATATGTTTCTATGTATCTATATAAATATTTTCTCGAAAACGGCTCTAACGATTTTGATCAAATTTACCGAAAAGGGGTTTCGGGGGGCAAAAAATCGATTTAGCTAGGTCTCATCCCTGGAAAAATTCGTTTTCCTATCGATTTTATCATTTTTAAAAACGGTTTTTTGACCTGTCAAAACATTGTAATATCGTGAGTAGGCTTTGGAGAAAACAAACTACTTTCATTATTTATATGTCAAAATACTCTGACAGAATTTTTAACTTATTTTAAAATAATCCGTGAACTATTTGTATAGTAAAGAATAACAGAAATAAAAACTAAACGTAATTATGTAAGTAGTTTTAACTAATATTTAAATAAATAGATACCTAAGTATGTTATTTTTATATTACCTATATAAAATATGTATATTATGTACGTTAAATATAGTATGACGTATAATCTTACCTAGACTTTTTTTTCTCAAAAAAGAATAACGATTTTGATGAAATTTACAGAATGGGGATTTTTCGGGGCGAGAAATCGATCTAGGTAGGAATCTTGGTCCCAGGGGGAGCAATTAAAAAAAAGAGTTTTTTTATTTATAACTCGGTCAATTGTCAGATCGATTCGAAGCCTATTTCTACATAGATTTTGTATAATATATCACAAGGGTTAAAACTGTAAATGAACACTAATATAAGAAGTGTCTTGCACAATATGTAAATAATGACAAATAGGCGGCCCGAAGGGCCGCACTTCTGGCACCGCGAGTCTGTGTAAAAACACATCGATTTTTGAAAACTATTGTTAAGATACATACAAAAAAGTTTTGTTTAAAAATTTGCACGGCGGCCCGAAGGGCCGCACTTCTAGCGATGCAGGCATGCAGTATATCAAAACACATCGATTTTTAAAAACTATGGTGAAGATGCATGCAAAAAAGTTTTGCGCTGCAGGTTTATAGTCTGACGTTTGTTATTAAAAGATATAATATGAATTCTATTTCTTCGAAAATCGATTTTTGTGAGTTTTTCAGTAGGTACCTTCTATGCAAAAAAAATATTTGAAATTTACTGAAATTTACTGAAAGTTGCTAAGATGACATCACAGAGAAAAAGTACTTCGATAAAGTTGATATTTGGTATCAATGTTTAAAAATGGATTATTGAAACGGCAACGGGCAAGCAGAATTTCATCTGATTCGAACATTTTTACAAGATATTCAATCTATGAAAATCGGTTTTTGCGAGCTCTTCAGTCAACAAAACAATAACGGCGGTAGATTTGAAAATGGCGACCTAAGTAATATTTACAGGAAAAAATGCTTGATTCAAGTTGATACTTAGTTTTTACGCTTAAAAATACACATAGGTATTTAAAATATTTAACAGAAACAATTATTTAAATTATGTTTCAGAAATAAATTCGTTTCGGAATAATATTCTGAGAAAATAATATCTCACAGCATACAAGTACTATTTTTTTGAACTCATCCGAGCAAAGCTCGGCACCCAGATATTAGTATATCATACAACAAAAAATCATTTGCCATAAAGTACTACATTTGACAAATTATTATACATGAAGAGAGATATTTTATACAAAAATTATACATAATATTTATGAGGAGCATTCATTTTATCCTACTTAAGTAAGTGGTCTGTTAATACTTTTCTAAATATAGGTTCTATATATATTAATTACACTATGGCAATAAGGGGATGATCAGTGAACGTAAAATAGCGATTAGCACCTGGCGAATCCGGACTGGCCAACTACTATGTTATATATGGAAAAGAACTGTACAGGTTAATAATCATCTTTTTAAAAAATGACCTAAATGTACTATGTGAGCTTGATATATTAATATTTTCATACGCAATTAATAATGGGGAGTGTCAAGATTTAAACGATAGCTGTTATATAAGAATCTTTAATCGTGAAACATAATTACAGGTAAATTATAGAACTATGTGTAGGCTTTAATAACTGATTCACGTCTCAAGATTTAGGGAGCGGAGGGTTTATTAATGCGTTACGTGACTTAAAAAATATGTTACAAAAATCTCGTATGATAATGAGGTCTTATGTATTTGTAGCAAACAAATTTTGATAATCTTAAAGTTTAAATAGTACCTTAATTACCAGTGATTTTCTATATCTGTACTAACGTTATAAAGAGGAAAAGTAGGTATGTTTGTTTATTTGTCGTGGCTAATCTACTTCTTCCCAAGTGACATAGGTTATATATTATTGCACTAAGGCAAAAGAGAGATGAGCAGTGAGTGAAAATGTAAAGCAGTCGAATATCCCGCACGTGATTTCTGAGATTTATTGGTATACACTGGCTAAACTATAATAAATACAATGAAAAGTTATATACGAGAAATTTGTTGCTCTAGCGATTATTTCGTTGTCTAAACCAAAATCTACACGGGCGAAGCCGGGCCGAAAAGCTAGTACTAGATACAATTACTTAATACAATACCATAGTTTGTTTTAGAATGTGGATATACAAGGTGTTTCGTAAAGAATGCGCCAAAGTAATCTTTATATATTCTAGACATGAAAATAATAAGATTTAACCCAACTTGCCTTATAAAAATGTCGTTCGTTTCAGATATCCAGGGTGTTAAAGTTAGATTTTATATTTGAGTTTCTTTAAATAAATCGAACAGTTTTTGAGATATCTAGTTGAAATTTGGTATCCATGGCTTTTTTAGGGCAGGCAAAAAGAAATTTTAAACAAATTTGAGTTTCTAAAAAGAGGGCGCTAGTGTTGATTTAGTAAATTAATAATAATTAACAATAAATTGTTTTCACGTAATATTCAAGTTGATGTTGTGTATTTGGACACTTGGAAATTTAAATTTGCCATATTTAGGAAACGATTTTGATTAGCGATATAAAATATGAAATATACCTTTTATCTTTAAAAATGATGGATCTATCAAGGATCCTACATTAATTCACAATTATTATGGCATTCGGATACCAAATTTCTTAAAAACTGTTCGATTTATTTATCTCAAAAACTGTTCGATTTATTTAAAGAAACTTTTTACACCATGTATATAGGTAAATGAAATGAATTATTTCAATAATGCATTGAGTGTCATGAATTTTTCATCTACTTGTCATGTCGATCTCATAATATAGTATGTTATTTGAATGATAGTAAAATTTTTCGACAGCATCTAACATATTTTTAATTATTTCGATTGTGTATCTCAAGCAATGGTGTGCCAACAATATTCCGTCGCGTGCCATAGGTTTGCCATCCCTTCGGTTTAGTTGTTAGGTAAACAACAGCAATAGCGAGATAGTGATAGTCATGTATTAGAAAAAGTTAGATGTATCTTGCACGACGTGTTAGAAAGAAGTCTACAAATTATTTATTAATTACATAATTATTACAATAATATATAATGAGTATATTGATATCTACAAAGGATATATAAAATCACTGGTAGGAAACCTATATTGGGTAAGTTCGGTTTTGAGCTCAAATCGATCTGAGTGATCTAATGCGTTCGAATTTAACATTTATATGCTCTGAAAGACCTGTATCCTGCGTTCGGATTTAAAATCTGGAGGAGATCGAGCACGCTCTATGAGCTCCGAGGAAAGCGAGTGAGCAAGCAGATTTAACCATCTTCAGAGCATTCATTTTAAAAATGAGCGGAAACACTTGTTGTAAGAATGGATACATTTCGAAGTTTATTTATATGAGGTAATTTTTCAATAGGTAAAAATACACGAATAATATTTATTCCAAAGAATAGTAATAACCATTAAGTCTATATCGCACAAGAATGATTAAATAAAATATTTATTATATCTATGGGTCGAAAAAATTAACAACCGGTAGTACTATTAATTTTAAAATAAAGGAATAAAACGAAAAAATTGTGAATCATGATTTATTATTATAACAATGTTGAATTAAATCAAAATGAAGAGCAATAAAGAATATATTTCGGCTTTAGTAATAAGACTTTAAATTACTGGCGGCATTTTATTCTGACGTTTGAAAAAATCTGCTAGATTACGTTCGGAATTGTTTAGATGGCTCGATTTGCTCGCTTGTTACGTGCCCAAAAATCTGTTCGTTCGGCTCGATCAATCGAGTGCAAAACCGAACTTACCCTTTGATAATCCTAAAGTTTGTGTAATAAAAGTAGGTAGCTAATTACCGATTCATAACCTAGCATGTGTCTTGTGTCTTTACTCGCATGAATGTAGATTTTATCTGTAGATTCGCTCGTGTTGTTGTTTTTGACTGGAAATTTATCATAACCTGTGCGTATTAGTACAGAAAGTAGTACCCTATAGGCTTGAAGTCCTTACTGAGCCATACTTAACTAAAAATCATTCATATCGGTGCATTTTTGCAGAGGATATTGTAAACGAAAGGAAATCACACACACGCACAATCACCATGCAAAACTCACTTTTCTTTATGTTTTGAGACTAGAACAAATTTTCCTGGACAATGAGAATCTGACCTTAACACGAACATGATTTTTGACCCTATCATTATAGATACTTTTCCTTACGGAAAAGTGTATTAAAAATTATATACAGTAAAATCGGTCGAAATTCTTTTCTGCTTTGAGATCTTCTATTAATAATTAATTTAATATAGATTTTTGCAATTAATTTTTAAATTTCGAAGCGACAATACACAACCGACTCTAACCAAAATGTTAGATATAATTTTGAAAATCAAATAATATGTAAATTCTACCGTTGCAGTTGGTTAAAACAAAAATGCATTTAAATAAATAGCATTTGTTTTGACATTATTGCAATGTGTAAACATCATGGAAATTCAATTGATTTCATTTGATATCTAACATTATTAACTTTCTTTTCCTAGGTTCTTAACATTTCTCACTAACGAACAAAATATAAAATAAATATAAAACAATTTATTATTTATTTTACCTAATTATATCCCGTCCGTTTGAACTTTAAATAATTAACTGTTTACTATATTTTTGATTAAAAAATGTTATCAAATAAAATGACTCTCATTTTTGTTTTTAGTTTCAGTGATTACTTTACTGTGACACAACCAAGTTGCGACTATATTCATGTGTTACGTTTACAAACAAACAAATATACTTTAGGTATTTTATATATAAATTTAAGAATACATTCTTTCATCGGAACATTCTTAAATGCCGCAAAAGTTAAATGATGTTTGACACATTTGGTGTGAATATTTTTTGAACACATACATTTTCAATAAATACTGCACATACTAATCAAAACATTGAACCACAAAAAATTAAAAACTGGCCAGATAGAAATATTTTAATAATCACAAGAACTGTTAAAATCCGGTATAAGTCGAAAACACGTGTACGTAGTAAGTTGACTTCGTTCGAGTTATCAATAAACACTGAAGAGATGTTTAAAACAAGATCAGTGGAGTAAGAGAGAGAGAGATCGATGGCGTTTCTAATGGAGCATGCTAATGACCGGCACCGCGAGAGAAGAAATCAGCAGCAGCGCGGCGGTAGCATGCATGACTCTCTGACGCTTTGGTAGATGAAGACTAGTTACGATACATTTGCGCCATACCTATCGAGTAGGTATGTATGTTGTGTATAGTGATGGGACCGAAAAAACAGTAACAGTTATTTACTAACTGTTACTGAAAAAGAACCGGTTCTAAAAACAGCAGCTCTTATTTATGTTGTTCACTTGTTCAGTAAAGAACAGGCTCATAAAGAATAGAATCTTAACTCGTTTTAAGGTTCTTAAAGAATGGAATTCTTAAAAAGCTATTGAAATATACAGGCATGTTTGCGATTTGCAATATTTTCAAACAAATTGTAAGAACAACAGACAGACATCGAGGTGATTCTGAGTTGTCGTATTTTACCAATTTTGGTACGGAACATTAAAAACATCTAAACTATATGAAAACACGGAGCGTGCCGAAAACACGTCTGATCTGTACATATGCTATCCTCCGAAAACTAACGAACAGGTTCTTATAGAACGGGTTCTTAAAAAACAGGTATTTAAAGAACATGTTCTTAAAAACAGATTCTTAAAGAACACTTTCTTAAAGGGCTGAATGATGAATCTCAAAGAACTGGTTCTTAAAGAGCTGGTTCTCAATGAACTTGTTCATAAAGTAATTGGCTAATGAGTTACCAAAAGAACAGTTGCAAAAAGAATGGTTATTTTTTATTTAAATATGAAGATAAGATTTATAAAAATTATTAAAACAACTTTTTTTTTTCCTCTCCGAAGAATTTAGAATTATTTTTAAATAACATGGACAGTAACACCTGGCTATTGAAAGAGAACTGTTTTGTCCATCAGTAGTGTGTTGTGTGTTACCAACGTATTATGTGAGTGTGTGTATATATGATTCTCTACAGCGTGTCTCAGGAACAGGATCGACAAGAAAGCGAGGCAAAAGGATTCACTGGTAATGAACAGGCAAACGTAAAATACATTCTGTCATAGGTCACTGTGATAATATTATAATGTGCTATATCTTCTCTTATATATAAAAGAAAGTCGTGTTAGTTAGTTAGTTACACCATTTATAACTCGAGAACGGCTGGACCGATTTTCATGATCTTTGATTTTTTGGATTTTTCTCCGCCCTGGTTAGCAGAATAACTATTAATACATTGGAAAAATTCATCCGGGAGCGAACGAGCGAAGCGAGTGAGTAATGTAATTATAATATTCAAGCAAACGAGCGAAGCGAGTAAGTAATGTACCACCCGGGACCGAACGAGCGAAGCGATTGATTAATGTAATTATAATATTCAAGCGAACGAGCGAAGCGAGTAAGTATGTTCGAGCGAACGAGAGAAGCGAGTGAGTAGTGTATTAATAACATTCAAGCGAACGAGCGAAGCGAGGGAGTAGTGTATTGCACCTGCGGGAGATTCCTAGCACCCGGGCTTACTTAGAATCCGGGCGAAGCCGGACCGGGCCGCTAGTTTAGTAATAAAATAAATTCAATGTATGTATACTACCCTGTGGAACATAGGGTCTCAATAATATGTCTGCATTACTGTAATTTTTGGTTGACAATTTATAAAAATGTTAACTGTGGGCAATTTGGGAAAAAAAATTGTAAACTGTGATTTAAAATTTTAAAGTTTCTTTTCGGAAATTTTAGCTTGTCTCAGTGTTTTTGGGACAGACTCTATAATATATCGCAGACATTGTACCTACTGTGTGCACCCATACATGCATATGCCCGTGCTTCGTTCTCCGGCTTGTCTGACCTCGCGGAAGAGATCTGCGATCCGCAAGAACCGACAGACCTGCTGGACCCTCGTTCAATACCCTTAACCTAACACATTTATTAAACCATCGTAGCAACTGTACTAAAGTCGCTCAACACTTAATCAAACCAGATAAATAAAATCGTAACTTTGTAATTGCAAGTTTTTATAAAAGACAGTCAAATCGTAGATTAAAGACGCTCGACAACTAAGGTCATTAGCGTCTGCAAGTTTTAACTAAAGTTCGACTTAGATATAGCAGTTTATGGGATATACCTCGACCTAATGAGCAATTTTTATAATTTTTGTGTTTGTAAGTTTGTTTGTTTCTTTTGGGTTAACTTGAAAACTATTGAACCGATTTGAAATTGGATAAGCTTTTTATCATCGCGCTTCTACTAAAGGGTACTGAATACCCAAAAAAAAAAAAACAACATTAACGAGGGTGAACCCGTGGGTACGCCTTAATAACACTAACAGATGTTCTGTTACAAGTTGTCCGAAATCAAACTGAACATACCAAATTAATAAGCGCAAGAAGGAAAATATAAACAAAATGAGTAGCGCGACAAAGATAGAATGTAATCATGGCTAGGTAAATTTTCAAACTAAGTAAACAATAAAGTATCCATATGGAAATATCTAAAGCATAAAGTGAATTTAAATATTATGATCTCTTTGTTGCACACATTAAATATCTTCTTTGTTGCACTCATTATTTTGCTATGTTCAAATTTGATTTTGGACAACCGGGACAACCTATAGATTGAGATTAATAAATCCTGTTATGTACGTTAAGCTTGTTACTATAGTAAATATTATCAGAACTTGTAAGCGTTTGAGAATCGGACATAGGTTTCTTAACATTTTCTTCTTCTTTTAGCATCACCAAGTTGCGGACACCTTTTTTGATACACCCTGTATAGTGTATACAGTAAGTAATTCACTATACGCCGACTTGCATTATCATAAATTTAAGACCATTTTTTTAATTTTAAAAAGCTAAATTTTGTTTTTGAAACAATGTTGTTATTTTTTCGGTATTTGCGGACCCAAAGAAAAAAAACTTCAACCTATAATATTGTGTTCATTTTAAATCAGTTCCGGTGTGCACCAAATTTCGTTTACATCGACACACACATTTTCAAAAATGTTGTTCAGTGATATGAAACGTCGAAATTTTATGGTCCAACCCCTAAGTCCCGTCATACGACCAACGCCAATATAGTGTATAATAAATACATGTATATGTATAGGAAAATATATTAAAACACATTTTTTGCACATTCTATATCATATCGAACTGCTTATTTTAATATTTCGAAAAATAATATCCTTCAGATAATACTATGGACTTATATTTTAACATAATAATAGAAATATTACAGTGTGTAGCGCTTTTGAAGCAACGCAAAATACAAGCCAGTTTAGTGTATCTTTTAACTGACTGGACGGGTCGGGCTTTATTCCAAGCAAAATATTTTTTGCCTATTTTTTAGAATTAGGTAGGTACTTACCTAATTAAAAATATCTCATTCAGATTTAAATGGTCATAAAATAAATTAAAATTAATGTTAGAAGCGACAGATGGCAAAGGAGGGAGAAATTAGCTCAAATTATGAGAGTGAATTCAGTAAATACTTAGTTTCACTTATAAAAAAACGATAAATTCTAAAAAAAACATGACATAGCAGTTCTTTAGAAAAAATAATCTGTCTTGGACCAGTGCGTGGGTTCATGGGTTCGACTTAACCATACATACTATTTGCGCTAACTAAGTAAGAAGGTACCAATCCACAATTACGGTACAAGACAGATTATTTTTTTCTTTTTAAAGGACTATAATTTCGAAGGGGGGAATTTTTAAATTAATTTTTATTTTATTACTTTTTAATTGAAGTTATTTCATTACTAAACATATCACATTACTAAAGTTACCTAAGTGACAACAATGTTTTATTATTTATGGAAATATATTATGTGTGTTTCATTAGTTTTTTTTTTGTATTCTACAACTTTTCCGCAAAAACGTTCTGACGTATATAGAAAACCGCATCAAAATCAGTACATCCATTGGAAGTGTTATGATGCAACTGACAGACAGATACACAGAATACAAACATATGACCCAAACACATAATATCCCTCTTTTCATGAGACGAGGGTTAAAATTTTTTTAAATATCAAATAGCTATATTAGTATTAATTCAAAATATATGTATAATTGTGTATGCGAGAGATATTAACTATTTACACACAGATGAATTGTTTTGGATATTAGAGTTGTTAGAAAAAAACAGGACATAATGTTACATAAGATATTAACTTTCACTATAAAGCAGTTGGATTTAAAAAAAGCGACTTTGTAACAAGTTTATTTTCATACTTAACATCATAGAGCAATTTAAAGTGACAGTCAATCAGCACATTACAACAAAAAGAACAGGTCGGAATTCAAAATTGACGAAATTAGTTTTTCTTTGCTATAAGAATAATGTCTGCCGGTACATCAGATCAGAAGAAGACAAGTTTGCCGGAATGGAAGTTGAAGGTTAAATTATCTCGGTTTTCTTTTTATTTGTGCTACAATTCTGATGTGAGGATCCAAAAACCATCAGTATATAGAGCCCTACAATTTTTATCCCCGGCCCTGTTAGCATTACACAATTTTTAAAATTCTTATTTTATCATTTTTGACAATAATAAAAAGACGTAAAACTTACAAAATGTTAAATAAATGTAGCAAAAAAAGTTTAGTTTAAAAAAAATAATTCGCTTTTACTTTTCAATTATCAATAAAAATATTTACGTCGGTAATTAAATTAAGAGATATAGATCGGAAATAGTTTTTTAAAAAAAATCGGCAAATAGTCCACTAAATCGGGAACATTGGCAACACTATTTAAAGTACAAACGTAATAATATGTGGTGGTACTACACCTTGTTAAGGTACAACTATAAAAGTAGGTACTTGTCCCTACTCAATATGTTTCGAGTTGTACCTACGTAGTAAACGCGCGATGTTAAAACAACGTTAACCGTATTTACCGTGTGCTATATTATAATAATATCTACAAGCTACTCGCACGACCGTCTACCGCGAACTGATTCTCCACTCCACCATGTGCACGGATGAATCTGCCTTCCTTCGTTCTTCTTTCGTATCTTCTCTTTGTTATATTCTCCGATCACAAGTTACGTGTGGTTTTGTGCATTTCACTGTATAACAATGAACGTGTTCTTAAGCAACGATGCTCAAGAGCTTTGCTTATAATTACTATTACCTACAGTTCGACTGAAGCTTGGGCTTCGGCTACCTTCGAAAAAGCATTCGGCTTCGACCAAGATCAGGCCGAAGGTTTGCCGAAGCTAAATGTTGAATTTACTGAATAATAATCTCTGCAAAGAATATTAAATAAATTATAATTTAAAAAAACTAAAAAACACGCTTTAATGAACTAAAAAGTAAAAAATAATTAATTTTATTGTAAAAAAGCGTGGGGTGGTATGAAAATATGATACAAAGCACCCCACGCTTTTTTACAATAAAATTAATTATTTTTTACTTTTTAGTTCATTAAAGCGTGTTTTTTAGTTTTTTTAAATTATAATTTATTTTTGCTTTTTAGTCCTGGAGATCCTGGTCAGGATAATGGGACAAACTTATGGAATTATTGTATTGTAATCGGTCCTTGATAAGTGTGCAAAGTTTCAGTTCAATCTGAAGTTTTATGCTTTTTTTTTTTTTAGTCCTTGAGATCCTGGTCAGGATAATGGGACAAACTTATGGAATTATTGTATTGTAATCGGTCCTTGATAAGTGTGCAAAGTTTAAACTAAATCTGACCGTTCAAAGTTGGTCAAAATCAAGTTCAAAGAAGTCGGTTACAAACTGACAAACAAGCATACAAGCAAGCCCGCAAGCAAGCATACAGGTGAAGCTAATAAGCGTGTTAAAAAGGCTTGAGATGAAAAAATACTTCTCAAATTCAAAGCAACTGCGCTCAGCTTACGATAATAAATATTTTGCCTCGCTTTTTTCGAGCGAAGATGAGAAACTTACAGCCTTTGGTCTTATTAGTATATTTAAGTCAAGAATATTAAGTGCTTATTTGAGAAAAAAAAATTACTTCATTAATCATTATTAAAAATTTGATTTTGTTTACCTACTGGTGTTGAAAACCCCCAGATAGAAGATGTCTTGAAAATGAAATTGGAAATAACAAATTTTGAATATCATTTCGGTACCCATATTGTCTCTGAAACCGATTTAGGGTCAACCGACAGGAAAAATACGACGGCTGGTTATGTTTAGAAGTGTTAGAAACCACCGTAAATTGCATTTCAGCGCAATCGAAGAAACTTAACTTTTTCGCTCATAAGGCAAGCGTAAAGGGGATTTTTTGAAGCCACAGAATCGGCCTCTTTTTGAATGTTTAGGATTTTTTACATCATTCTTGGGTTCCCAGACGAATTTCAACCTTCTAGATTACCGAGAAGTATGAAAAAAAATCTCTATAGAAGGGAATATATAGACGGACACGGCATGGAATTTACATTATAGATATAAGATAACTGTCATGAAATAAATATTCAGTCAATGAAAGTTCGTTGAAGCAAAATACATTGTGTTTATACATATATGAAAAATTCATTGAGAGGAAGAAAAGTTCGTTTCGATAAAAAAATTAATATCATTGTAAGTACGAAAAAACTATCGACAGAAAAAGTATGAACATTTTTATATTGAAATTGTCTAGGACCTTGAAAATCAAAAAATAAACAGAACCAAAAAATTTCAACACACCTTTTTAATTGTAAAATTAAGAAAAATCGCAGGTTAGTGGACAAAATTGTATTTATTAGATAACATGATAGAGGTACAAATCGGGTGTGATATTTTCGGTGTCATCTATATTTTTTCGGATGGGTCACTAGTCACTGCGAATTTCGTATTTTTAAAGACCATTCTAAATATCTGTCTTTAGTCATAATATGATATCAACAAGATTTTTGTAAATAGGAAAAAAAGGAGAGAATAAGATTTTTGTAGTTCCGTTCAGAGACAGCTGTACAGAACCACTTTTAACGACCATTTTATGCTATAAAAATGTTTGATTGAACATAAAACTACCGTATCAGCAAATTTCTCATAATATTTTTAACTGTATTAAAACTTTTATGTACATACTAGCCGTTACCCGTGGCTTCGCCCACGTATTTTACGATAACAATTTATTATCCCCCCCGCGAAAAATTCTCCTCCTGCGAAGCGAAGCCGGGCTGGTCGTGTTTATTCGCTCGAATTTTATAATACATAACTCATTCGCTTTGCTCGTTCGCTCGGATTTTATTAATACATTAGACACTCGCTTCGCTCGTGCGTTTGAATATTATTAATTCCTTCTTCGCTCGTTCGCTTGATTATTATTAATACATAACTCACTCGCTTCGCTCGTTCGCTCGAATTTTAATAATACATTACTCACTCGCTTCGCTCGTTTGCTCGAATATTAATAACACATTACATTTGTTATCCCCCCGCGAGAATCTCCCCCCTAAATTTGTTATCCCCCCGCGTGAATTTTCCCCCTAATTTGTTATCCCCCCGCTAGAATCTTCCCCTCTAATTTGTTATCACCCGCGTGAATCTTCCCCCTAATTTGTTATCCCCCGCGAGAATCTGCCCCCCTGCGTAGCTTTCTATTAGTGAAAGAATTTTTAAAATCGGTTTAGTAGTTCTAAAGATAAAACAAAAACAAATCTATCCCACGGGAACCGTACATTTTTCCGGGATAAAAAGTAGCCTATAACATTATCTGACCCCTAAACTACCGCTATGCAAAAAATCATGTCGATCCCTTGCTCTGTGAAAAACAAAAACAAAACGATCCCACGGGAACCGTACATTTTTCCGGGATAAAAAGTAGCCTATAACATTCTCTGACCCCTAAACTACCACTAAGCAAAAAATCATGTCGATCCCTTGCTCTGTGAAAACAAATACAAAACCATCCCACGGGAACCGTACATTTTTCCGGGATAAAAAGTAGCCTATGTGCTATTCCAGACTAAATCTATCTCTGTGCCAAATTTCATCCAGATCCGTTCAAAAATGACGAATTTCCATACAAACTTTCATCCCCTATTTAGCCCCCTTAGGGGATGAATTTTCAAAAATCCTTTCTTATTGCTCACCTACGTAATATAAGGAACTCCTATGCAAAATGTCATGCTTCTAACTTCAAAAATGACGAACTTCCATGCAAACTTTCATCCCCTTTTTAGCCCCCTTAGGGGATGAATTTTCAAAAACAAAAAATTTCTTAGTGCTCACCTACGTTATATAAGAAACTTTTGTGCAAAATTTCATGCTTCTAACTTCAAAAATTACGAATTTCCATATAAACGTTCATCCCCTATTTAACCCCCTCGGGAGTTGAATTTCGAAAAATCCTTTCTTATTGCTCACCTACGTAATATTAGGAACTCCTGTGCAAAATGTCATGCTTCTAACTTCAAAAATGACGAACTTCCATGCAAACTTTCATCCCCTTTTTAGCCCCCTTAGGGGATAAATTTTCAAAAAAAAAATTTCTTAGTGCACACCTACGTTATATAAGAAACTTCTGTGCAAAATTTCATGCTTCTAACTTCAAAAATGACGAATTTCCATACAAACTTTCATCCCCTATTTAGCCCCCCTAGGAGATGAATTTTCAAAAATCCTTTCTTATTGCTCACCTACGTAATATAAGGAACTCCTATGCGAAATGTCATGCTTCTAACTTCAAAAATGACGAACTTCCATGCAAACTTTCATCCCCTTTTTAGCCCCCTTAGGGGATGAATTTTCAAAAAAAAATTTCTTAGTGCTCACTTACGTTATATAAGAAACTTTTGTGCAAAATTTCATGCTTCGAACTTCAAAAATGACGAATTTCCATACAAACTTTCATCCCCTATTTAACCCCCTTAGGGGTTGAATTTCAAAAAATCCTCTCTTAGTGGGTGCCTACGTCACAAAAGGAACCTACTGTCCAATTTTCAAGTTTATATCTTTAGCGGTTTGACCTGGGCGTTGTCTGTCAGTCAATCAGTCAGTCAGTCAGTCAGTAACGGAACTGTTTTATATATATAGATTATACTAACATACTTCATAACAGAATAAAAATAAATAAAAAATTTAAAAAAATAGGCCTTCAAAAAAGTCACTAAAAAATCTATACTAATATTATAAAGCTGAAGAGTTTGTTTGTTTGTTTTTTTGGTTGAACGCGTTAATCTCAGGAACTACCAGTCCGATTTGTTAGATAGCCCATTTATTGAGGAAGACTATAGGTTATATAATATCACGCTACGACCAATAGGGAGCGGAGCATCAATGAAAAATGTTGCAAAAACCGGAAAAATTATTCCTTTTGAGAGCTTCCGCTGCGTAAACGGTTAAAGTTACGCAAAAATCATGTATAATGGAATTGTTCTCCTTCAAAAGTTCTAAAAAAAAGTCCGCGACAGTATATGTCTATCTTTTAAGGTTGACTCACTATAACTTTTTTATGGTACTCAAATTTGTTCGTAATTATAATATTCAAGCGAACGAGCGAAGCGAGTGAGTAGTGTATTTATAATATTCAAGCGAACGAGCGAAACAAGTGAGTAGTGTATCTATAATATTCAAGCGAACGAGCGAAGCCAGTGAGTAGTGTATTGCACCCGGGCGAAGCCGGACAGGGCCGCTAGTAATTTAATAAAATATAAAGTCGGTTAAAAAGTGCTAATTTAATTAATATCTACTTTTTAACCGACTTCATATTTTATTAAATTGGCGCTGATCTCAAAATTTTATTATTTTCCTCTTTTTTAGTGGCTTTTTTGAAGAAGGTTAAGTTTTTTTAAATTTTATTTATTTTTATTTTTTACTTTTTAGTGCTTTTACAATACGTAGTTTGCACGTTATTAACCGACTTCGCTGTGTCAAAACTGACATTTACTTTAACAGTGTTACACTCTGTTACTCACTTTTTATTAAAATCAGTCGAACTACTGAACCGATTTAAGTTAAATTTATATAAGAAACATCCCCAAAGTATGCCCTATTAAATAAAAAAAAGAATAATAAAAATCAGTCGTGTAGTTTCTGAAAAAATAGCACACGTACACACACACAAACATACATACATACTAGGGATAAACAGAACCTTCCTTTTTTTGAAGTCGGTTAAAAATATCTAATAAATGGATAGACAGATTGCAGATTACAGACGCTCGATAACACAGGTTTGTTCAATTCATTTCCTCTTCGTTCAAAAGACTACAGTGAGTCGAATTTATTAAATAGTAATAAATACAATCGTGTAATTAACAATTTCTTGGGTTCTTTTTTGAGGCAAATCATTGTATACCTACCTTCAAAACAGCATAATGTGGACTGTTTTTAAATAAAGGAAGACTATATTTAGGTAATAAAATTTTACCAGTAAGAATCTCCGTTCTTAATCTACTAGAAAAATCAAAAATTCAGTTCTTATATTATATAAATAAAACAAACCTTCAATAAAACAATAAATAAAATTACAGACAATAAGAAAAATAAATCTATTAAGTAAAATTCCCTTTTTATTTATTTACTTACAAACCGCTGAACCAATTTCAAGTGGATTTTTACGATTGTATGGAGCATTATACTGGGAGTACTTTATGTTGTATGTCAGCATTTATATTGTAATATAAATTAAGGAGGAGCACGCGGGTAACGCCGCGGTTAACGCTACAAACGACATACTATAACGACTAGAGGTGGTACAAACTGTTATTTTTTAATAACAGTTCCGTTCCGTTCCTGTTCCGCTTACGGAACAGTTCCAAAAACCTGTTACTTTTTAACAGTTCCAACGTTGGAATCTTGACATTCTTGGAATAGTTTGTAACATGCAACGTATAAAAATTTGAAATTATGAAGTGTATATTATTTGTATTTTTTCGTGAATTAATTCTATTATTCAAGTTTAACAATTTAAGGTAGGTACCTAATTATTAAAAAAAACAAAATAAATTTGTCGACAATATATTAGAAATCTACTTTTACAGAAAATCAATAGCGAAAAATGGATTTTACCATTAAATAAAAAGCGTTATTTAAAATCAACAAAGAAATGAAAACAAAAATAACTAAAAACAAAAATATTACATGACTCCAGATTATTATTTTAACTGATTAGTTTTTTACACGATAATATGATTCATTCCAACAGTTTCTTAATGCAGAAGAATGTCCGTTCTGTTACTCGAAACAGTCGAAGCATTGGAACAGCCCGGAACAGGTATTTATTAAACTGACAACTGTTCCAATCTGTTCCTCGTTCGAAACTGTTCCAAAATAACTGTTCCTAGTATTTTGTATCATCTCTAATAACGACATCGGACGAAGTTATTATATATCTCTCTTATCATTCAACTACTGTAACTTTATTTTAACATTGACCATTTTAAAATGGGAATCACGCTAAGTCATGGTTGGCATGGGTAACGCCGGGGTAGTATAATATAAACTGTATAAATAAAAAGCACCTACATAAAATATAATCAAAGTACGAATATTTTGATTCATATTCAACTATGACATTAATTGAAAATTTAGACTTATAAATATTTACAAAAATAGTAATAAATGAAACTGAATATCCCCAGAGTGCTAAAAAAATGATATAAATAAAACAAACAAATATGACATTAATTTAAGTGGTCCATAAACAGCAGTAAAACGTTTCAAAAAGAATACGAAAGCTCTTCAGTAGCACATAATTCATATAATATTCAAAGAAAGACACGCAGCGGCCGCGCTGCGAGAAGACATCTCTCCGGAGGCTGGAATCCTGGTCAATGACGTTTCTAGTGTCTTATCCAGAACTCCTGCCGTCTCGATAACCGGGATAAACGCACTCTTGCGAATATACGCATAACGCACGAGGGAATGAATTGCACACCAAGCCATTCAAGACAACTGTAATAAGGATAAAAGAGGGTCGGCCCTGATATGTTTATTTAGATACACAACGGCTTTTTTGTGTACTGTTGCAGTTTGTAAATATAGTTGACTTTTTATTTTTTTATTCGCTGTGTCGGATTCTAATTAGACAGTAATTACTTACAATATTATTACATCGGTAGCATAGAAAACCGTGGACGATTTCTATGTTCCAAAATATTTTTTTAAAATAATTTTTAAAAAGAAAAATTTCAATGGGATTTGCCAGAAAGACCTTCTACGATTTAAACCCTTTGTACATATTTTGTACCTATAACAATATCGTCTAAGTAATAATATACTTAGACGATATTTTTTTTATTTTAATAAGACGCGCAGCTACTAGGCTATATGCGTCGTTAATGTTATAAGTCTGTTGTTTAAGACAGTACTTAGACGATATTGTTATAGGTACAAAATATGCACAAAGGGATTATATAGGGCTTAAATATGTAGAAGGGCTTTCTGGCAAATCCATTTGAAATTTTTCATTTTAAAAAAATCTGCACTGATCAGATTGGTATCCAAACCATGTTAAGTCCTTACTAAGACAAATATAAAAAAAACAATTTAATCGATGTAGCTTTGCAGAAATAATAATGAACGAAAGAAAATTTCACAAACACAAAAATACATGCACACGCTCAGCCCCTATGCGGAACACTAATTTTCTTTACGTTTTGAAGGTAGTACAATCAGAATCTGACCTGATTTCGGACACGATTTTTCGACCTAATCACCATACTTCCATATCCTTACTGAACATAAAAGTAAAAATAGTTTGTATTTGTTTCTTTTTTATTTTTAATTAATTGAAAAGATAGAAATTAATTATTGTTAAAATATGATTAAATTTTAAAAGAATTCATGTGATCACAAAAATCCTGTGACATCGCAAGTTTGTATTTTATCTGATGTAAGTCATTTCTTTAGACATTAAATATTTATAATTATGAATTAATTTGTCAAGCAATGTATTTCTGTATATATTCATTGTAGAAATTTATACTTAATCTGAAGAGGTATATTATTATACGAAAGCGGCTTATTAATTAAAGATGGTTTATTTTTAATGAAAATTTTCACTTCAGAAATCATTTATGTAAAAATTTTGGAACGGGTCTTCACATCATAATCGATTAATTTGTATTAAGTGTTTGTTTACATAGATACATAGCTTGCATATAGGTATAAAACAATATTTTTCACTTGTCTTTTTCATTGTTGTTAAATAGTATAGTTATAGTAGTTACATAGTAGATATAAATACAAGCGCACGTCCTCCACACTTAGACGAAATGTGAGATCATGACTCAGTCACGGACAAAAACGCTTTCCAGCGGGCGGAGCTTACGTAAATATTTCAAAATTTATTTTTGAGCTTATTAGAAATCAGAGTAAAATGATTTTGATGTGATTTTGTTAGGAACTTATTCTATTAATATAGCACAACAAATGTCTCCAAGAATCCTGTATGTTAAAAGTAGCAATAATGAAGTACTTATATATGCACGTCTATTTTAATAGTAAGTTTGTTAAATGAATGAATTAATTGAATTGATTGTCACCGCACCTTAAATTAAGTCCATATAGCTTTGTTTTTCATTTGCAAAAACACTCATAATTCGGTGCAAACATTGGATATAAAAAAAAACTTTCAAAACCGATGGTAATTTGTAAATTGAATTTGTTTTTCCAACAAAACACATAAGATTTTGGTAAAAGTTCTTTTATTGTACTATTCAGTAAAAAATAAAGCTAGTCAGATACATACATGTGTATTTATGTACGTATTTACTCAATGGAAAGTTTGTACAAACATGCACGTAAGGGAAACCAAACTTGCTTTATCTCTACATATGTAGCTAACTTTTCCACCAATATGAACTGAAATTTAGAAGTTTTATTATTTTACGTCGACAGAAAAACTTATTTATGTCGCTAGTTGTAATCATCAACGAGAAAAAAATAAACATAACAATAACAATTGAATAGAAACACCTACACAATTTCCAAAGTTTGAATTTTTGTGATCAGAGATCGACGGATATGGATTTGTGACTGCGATAAGAAACATTTTTATATACTAGTAACTAGGGTAAAGGCATCGGTTTTTGACCACATAGGTGTGGCACAGTTTAATGAAACATATCAGCTGAATCACTCGAAGTGTAAAACTTATTTCCCGCATACATGCTTCGCAAGCGATCGCTGTGTTCTTAGCAGGCACATGCTGCCAGTTCTGACTCGAACTGTCTCGCCGGGTAGTAAAATTAGGGGCAGGGTTCGGGCGCGCTTAACATAACTGCGCTCAAGGATTTAGAAATTTGCTGATAAACATCAATATGCTGACAGTTGAGTGAATCCGCTGGTGTGCTAGTGGTCGACCGCAGAATTAACAGAAAATTACATAACATACGCAATAATGAAAATTACAAAAGGTTTGCTCCTACAGAGAATCAATTGAAGGATTTATCCCTGACAAGTTTCCAACTTTTTCATGCGCTAAATAATACTAATTGGAAACTAGTTTCAAACTTGTATGTTGGAATAGCTGACGCGATGCGGTGTTTACAGTGCGTTAAAAAACTTGTAACTTCAAAAATGTTCTTAGAACCCACAACAGTTCTACTGCAGCACACATGGCACTTGTACGACTACAGTTTGACGCCACCACATGAATTACTTTATGCGCATGCCTGTGATTAAAAATTCGCATAATATCCGTAAGCTTTTTTATTGTTGGCAAATGGTTTACAAATATGTTAGAACAACTTGGCAATACGGACTCGCGTCAGGGGGCGCAATCCCCGGAGGCGCAAACAGCGATGTGATTCGTAGTATTGAGTAAAGAATTTTGTTAACAAATAATAAAACGAGGCCGGGAAATCTGATTGTTGCCCATGGGCGCCGATGACCCTAGCAACATTGGAGACGGTAGTAAAAATTTCACTTGGCACATTTCCGAATTCCATGAATGATTTTGGATTTCTGTATAGGAATAAAGCTACATGTTATTAGTGTATTTGCCATATGGCACATACACTATTGGCGTCGGTCGGATGGCGGGACTTAGGGGTCGGACCAAAATTTCTCGACGTTTCATAGCCTCCTGAACATTTTGGCACCATTTTTGGAAATGTCTGTTTATATATGTATATATATATATATATGTATATATATATATATTTATATATTTATATATATATATATGTGTACGGGCTATAACTTTCGAAAGAGTTAATTGATTTTGACGAAATTGGGTAGGCACGTTGCAATCCATCACCGCACGAAGCCTATTTAAAATGGGCCCAATCGGACTATTTTAAGGGTAGTTTTTAGGGGTTGAAAAATGTTTTTGGGCCCGAAAATGCCGAAAAAATTTTCAGAATCGTTTCAAAATTTAAATTTACCCTTTCAGTAACGATTAAAATATGCTGCTAAAATTTTAATAAAATCGGCCCGACAGGACCGGACTTACAAATTTTATGAAAACACTAGTTTGCAGATAGTGCTTTACTTACTGAAGGGTGTATTTAATTTGGTACCGAGATTGCATTGATAAAAATATTGAAATTAAGAAAAAAAAATATTATTTTAAGGGATGTATTAAGGGGTTAAATTTTTTATTTTGTTCAAAAACAAACTTAAGTTCACATAATAAAGCCACAATGCCAGTATTAGCAAATACACTATATTGTCGGCAGGGTTTTGGCACTGCGACCCGAGTTTTTATTTCTAGTGTCATATTAAAAGTGTAGCTCTTCGTGGACACCGTGTAAAAAATCTTTTTTTTTCTGAATTTTACCCTTTAAACCCAATTTACCTAAAAATGTTACTGCTAAAGCTGTCGCGTTTTCTCATAACACATTTCAATATCCGTTATGTGTATTTTTAGAGTGACTTCAGTATGCAAATGTTAACATATCGTGTTGTCAACAACTCCATATGATAGAAGAACGCAGAATTGGAAGGGCGACTTATAAAATAGGTGCTGTGCATGTGTGAGTGTATATACAGCAAACAAGGGTGCATATAAGTTGCGCTTCCATCGAAATACATAAACTTACTTCCGAACAGAATTTGCATCCCACAAAAGATTTGTTGTGCAACACATGGAGCAGTAAGTAAAAAGTTTCCGAAAGAATTGGTTTAACGGAAATGTGTAACGACCCTACAATATTAAAAATAATTGTTATTTAGGATCAACAAGTACATTCTTTATCTGCCAGTTTAATACTTTCTAAAATCTCAAGTTTGGTTAGTTAAAAGGGATTCGTTATTTGGCATTATCTAATTAATATGACAATAATTACTTCAAATAAAAAATGTTAAACTTGTATAAAAATTTGGAGTTTATTAAATTTAAGATAAGAAAAATTACTACTAGTTCAACATTAATTTAGGTATTTATATAGTTTATTTTTTTGTAGTTACGAATTCAATGTAGGTATTTATGTGTGCCACATATTCGAAAAAATTCATAATATGATATTATTATAATATTAAAATTTAAAATAAATTAATAGATTTATACGGCTGAATTGCAATTGAAAATTAAGTTGGAAAGCAGCCAATTATATAATTGATTCCAAACATATTGGAAAAAATCATTTTACCAACCATAGTTACAGTCAGGAATCTAACCTGAATCTTGAATCCTGACTGTGACTATGGTTGGTAAAATGATTTTTTCCAATATGTTTGGAATCAATTATACAGGGTGTCCCAAAATTGCTGGGACACAGAGCTACCACGTATAGTAGAGGTCAAAATAAGTCGATTGGACCCAATTTATTTATATACCAAAATGTACCGTTTGCCCGTGAGAAGAGTTCAAAGTTTACATAAAAAACCACATTTTTGTACGCTGTACGCTGTTCAGAAATGAGTGAAACAAATTGAATGAAATTTGACAAAAGTGCATTTTAGAGGGTTACTTTCCTTTCGGTAATCAAAGAAACCCAAAAGAAATTGTAGAAGGGTTAAAACCACCCTCACCCCCTGACATTTTTTCAGAACTTTTTTAGGGGTGGTAATACGGTTCTAAAATTTTTTTAGCAAGAAGACTGATTAATTATCTTCATTTTGTTACTCTTGTAAAAATTTCGTATTCCGCATAGTTCCGAAGGAAAAAAATGTTTTCTTAAATAATGCTAACAGATATTCCTAGTACAAGTTTAATAAAATTGTAATACAAAATTTTATATACAAAATTTTATGTAAACTTTGAACTCTTCTCACGGGCAAACGGTACATTTTGGTATATAAATAAAATGTGTTCAATCGACTTATTTTGACCTCTACTACACGTGGTAGCTCTGTGTCCCAGCAATTTTGAGACACCCTGTATAATAGGGTACATTCCAGTGGACAGTGATCAATATAAAACTTGTTATAATGAAAGTTTATGCTCTAAAATATTTATTAGAATTTTTATTTTTATTAATTAAGTTTCGTAATTCGTAAACATATTTAAATTAATAAATAAAATCATAATTTTTAATCTATGTGTCACGTGACTTCAAACACCGCGTGACGTCAATTCATGTAAAATATTAATGTATCCATAGCAATGGAGCTTAGATCGCTTACATCATGTTTACATAGGTACAAACCGAGGTACAAACGGTATTTTTCAACACTCTGTTTCTGGGTTTTTAAATAATATTTGTAGCTAATAGACCAGGGTCGATAATTTTTGAAACCAAAAAAAATTATAGTAGGATGAAACCCATTGGAAAAGGAAGAGAATAGAACAAAAATGAAAGGAAAAATAATTTACGGGCGATCTGAGGTCGGGAAGTGGTAGGGGGTGGGTTTTTAAGGGTAAAAAACGGTTTATATCGATTTCCGGCAAAAATACAAGTCCTATGGAAAAAAGTTTAATCGCAAAGTTGTAGGTAATAAAAAGATCTACAACTTTTGTATCATACTTTTTTCACATAACCTCAAAATTTATGTAAAAAATTCAAATAACCAAGTTTTTGGTTTTTTATTTTTATCTTTTACAAAAAACATTTTTTTTTCACGAAATTTGGTGAAAACTTACCTTTTTATGTCCCAAACACACTGTAATTTTTTTGATTTAAAATATTTATTTTTTCACCTTATTTTGACTTAATATCGAAAAAGCACCCTAATTTTCAATCGAAAATTCTCACGTCAAAATATCTGCTTTTTTAAAAAAGTCGGTGGGCTTTTTGTTCGTTGAAATATCTACTTTATGATGGTGTAAAAAAAAATATACATTACTACGGTAAATGTTCTCAGAAAATGCAAATAAACGAGTAATTAAAGTGTAAATTTTAATAAATACAGGATAGTGGACAAATATTTGATTTATTAAATTAAATGTACGACGTTTCGTTTATATATTTAAACTTTTTCAAGTACACAAAAATAACAATATTTATAAAAATTAATATTAATTACTAACCATAGCAATTAACATAAGATAGGGTACATAAGACAAAAACATGGTAACATGGTAACAAATTATGTTGACTAAAACTTTTTAACAATCAATAATAATAATAATACAAATTTTAGTATAATTTCATAACATAATTGTACTGACTACTTAAATTTTAGTACTTAAAACTTAGTAAGGATTTTTCAAGAAGGATATTAAACCTAGAAATTAAAATAACAATATGGAAAATTAAAAAACTGGGATCAGTAAATCATAGACTCAGTGAGTCATTAAAAGTATTAATTCCAACAGAGTTGTTTAATGAATGTCAAATTTTGAAGAACAGAAAGTACGAATTTGAATTTAAAAGAATAAAACAGTTGAACATCAATAAGCTTAATAACTTAAGTCAAGATAGATCACCAATTCTTACGAACACTCATGAAAAATCTTGTATCTACAATTTTACCAATACTCAGTTACCAGAGGATGTGAAGAGGATCTTATGTCTGGAACCAAATTTTGGAATACCAATTACAAACAAGCAAGTTCCTTCACATGTGTTAATTAAAGATTTAGAATATGGGTTTGATTTTCTTGATATAGAAGGTGCAGAAGCAACAACATTGGCAGAAGAGAAAAATAATTTAAGATCAAGAGCCATTAATGTGATTCATAATTTTTACAAGTCTAATAAGTGTGATAAAGACAACAGAAGTATCCTGAAAGACTATAAATCAACAAAAACATTTCTCAAAGACAATCAGCATTTAATTGTATCAAGAGCAGATAAAGGTAATAGCACTGTAATTATGGAAAAAGATGAGTACACTACGGTAATGAAAACAATGGTAGAAGATATTTCTACATATAAATTGCTGAAAAAAGATCCTACTACTCAATTCCAAAATAGAAGTAATGTTTTAGTATCCAAGATGAAGGAGAAAAATCTCATTGACAAAGATACCGAGAAACAATTAAAAACACATAATGCAGTTCCACCAAAACTTTATGGCTTGAGAAAAGTTCATAAACAAGGTTGTAAACTAAGACCTGTAGTGAATTGCATTGGATCTCCTTGTTATAAATTAGCGAAATGTTTACATCAATTATTAAGTCCGTTAATTATAGACTTTAAACATAACGTGAAGAACTCATATTGCTTTGTAGAGTCTTTAAAAGGAATTAAGTTGGATCCGAATTACAATCTGGTGTCATTAGATGTAACCTCCCTTTTCACTAATATACCTAAAGAATTGGTCTTAAAAATTGTTAAAGAAAATTGGCTCACGTGGTCAAAGAAAGTCAACATAACTTTTGATTTGCTCGTTGAACTTATTTGTTTTTGTTTTGACACAAGTTATTTTAGCTACAATAATAATTTCTACCTTCAACTTGACGGCAGCGCAATGGGAAACCCAGCAAGTCCAGTTTTAGCTAACATCGTGATGGATTACGTTGTTTCCAAAGTACTGGAAACTTTACCATATAAAATTCCGATACTAAAAGTTTACGTGGATGATACTTTCATTGCAGTTCCCGAAAATAAAATTGATGATTTATTACAAAGGTTCAATCAGTTTAATGAAAAGATTCAATTCACTATGGAGAAAGAAGTTGATAAATCAATTCCATTTTTGGACACCTTAGTAACACGCTCAGCTTCGGGAGAATTAAAAACGAATTGGTATATGAAACCTTCCCATTCAGGCAGGCTTCTGAATTTTCGATCAAACCATCCAGTACAGCAGAAAATTAGTGTTATAAAAAGCTTGTTACACAGGGTAACAAAATTAAGTCACCAAGACTACCATAAGGACAATTTTAAGAAAGTTGAAAATATCTTAAAAGCTAATAATTACCCTGTCAACTTTATACATCAATGCGTTGATAAGTTTATAGAGGACCAAAATCACCTAAATAACACGTTGGATACTGTGGATGAAAGAACTAAGTCTACCAAGTTTTACGTTAGATTTCCATTTGTGAAGAACTTGTCCTATAAGATCAACAGATTATTTTCTAACACAAATATTAAGTTGGTGTTTTATAACTTAAATAAATTGAATAAGTTATTCACAAGACTTAAAGATAAGACGCCTAACTCACATCAATCTAATATTATTTATAAAATACCTTGTGAATGTAATAAGTGTTATGTGGGACAAACCAAACAGTTATTAAAAAATAGAATTTATCAGCACAAAATGGACTGTAGAAACATAAACTTATTAAGTGATAATAAGACGGCGTTGTCAACTCATCATTTCGACACTGGGCATAAATTTCTTTTCAATGAAGTTAAAATATTAGATAAAGAGTCAAATTGGAAGAAACGCAATATCAGTGAAATGTGTTTTATTAGAAAAAACAATTCAATCAATTATAGAACAGACACTCAAAATTTAAGTAGTCAGTACAATTATGTTATGAAATTATACTAAAATTTGTATTATTATTATTATTGATTGTTAAAAAGTTTTAGTCAACATAATTTGTTACCATGTTACCATGTTTTTGTCTTATGTACCCTATCTTATGTTAATTGCTATGGTTAGTAATTAATATTAATTTTTATAAATATTGTTATTTTTGTGTACTTGAAAAAGTTTAAATATATAAACGAAACGTCGTACATTTAATTTAATAAATCAAATATTTGTCCACTATCCTGCGATTTTCCTTAATTTTATTATAATCACGATGGACACGATTTCTAATATAAATTTAATAAATACCTCAAAATTGTACATAATGATAAAAAAAAAATTTCGGATACGAGTTTTTTTCTCGTTTCTTTGCATTTTCTGAGAACATTTACCGTAGTAATGTATATTTTTTTTACACCATCATAAAGTAGATATTTCAACGAACAAAAAGTCCACCGACTTTTTTAAAAAAGCAGATATTTTGACGTGAGAATTTTCGATTGAAAATTAGGGTGCTTTTTCGATATTAAGTCAAAATAAGGTGAAAAAATAAATATTTTAAATCAAAAAAATTACAGTGTGTTTGGGACATAAAAAGGTACGTTTTCACCAAATTTCGTGAAAAAAAAATGTTTTTTGTAAAAGATACAAATAAAAAACCAAAAACTTGGTTATTTGAATTTTTTACATAAATTTTGAGGTTATGTGAAAAAAGTGTGATACAAAAGTTGTAGATCTTTTTATTACCTACAACTTTGCGATTAAACTTTTTTCCATAGGACTTGTAGTTTTGCCGGAAATCGAGATAAACCGTTTTTTACCCTTAAAACCTCACCCCCTACCACTTCCCGGCCTCAGATCGCCCGTAAATTATTTTTCCTTTCATTTTATTCTATTCTCTTCCTTTTCCAATGGGTTTCATCCTACTATAATTTTTTTTCACTTTTTACCATTTTCAAAGGCTTCAGCTCTAGTCTATAATATAAACGAACTTTCATAAAATTATGGCGTCATATTTGCGTAGAGCAAAAACGATTTTTAGCGGGCGGAGCTAACATAAATATTTCAAAAAATATTTTTGAGCTTATTTGAAATCAGAATGAAGTGATTTAGGTGTCATTTTGTTCATAATTTACTGCTCTATTAATATAACACAAAAAAAAATTTTAGTCATCTACCCTATATTGGCTGCTTTTCAACGAAAATTTTAAAATTTAAAGTATTTGTCTTTTCTTTATCTCTCGAAAGAATATATTATGTTAAATAGGCAGGGAAAAGGCACGGATCGACAGAATCGATTATTAAATACCATATTTTGTAATAAAGAAAATTATAACTTCTGGTACTATTCTAAATCTTTAGTTTTCTATTGGTGAGAAGAGAAATATTAATTTGCATGTGAGTTTCACATCGCCGCGCTGCCAAAATAGCAACACTTTTTATTGGAAAATATTAATTATTATTTCAATTTTTGATCTAAAAACGATATGGATGACCTCGCAAAAATGCACTGGCAAATAAAAATTATTAATTATTTTTCTTTACATAAAAATCGATATCAAATTAAGATGTCGCTTTTATACATAAAAACTAGCGGACCCGTCCCGGCTTCGCTCGGGTGGTATGAAATTATGATTTAATAGCGGTCACCCATTACTCCGCTCACGTATAGGTATTTAGTATAGCTTCGCTCGTTCGTTTGAATTTTATTAATACAGTACTCACTCGCTTCGCTCGTTCGCTTGAATATTTTCGCCTACTCACTCGCTTCGCTCGTTCGCTTGAATATTATAAATACACACTCACTCGCTTCGCTCGTTCGCCATATATGTATTTTTTAAAGCTTAATATAAAAATCGCGATTAAAAATCAGGGGTGAAAATTTAGAGTTGTATGTATTTTTCAATGCTGAATCATGAAAAAATTAAAAAAAAAATTTTTGTCCAAAAAATAAAAAAAAAAATTTGGGGTGGACCACCCTTAACATTTAGGGGGATGAAAAATAGATGTTGTCCGATTCTCCACCCTACCCGATAAGCACACAAAATTTCATCAAAATCGGTCCAGCCGTTTCGGAGGAGTATAATAACGTACACCGCGACACGAGAATTTTATATATAAAAATTGCAGACTAAAGTTCAGGTTATATATCTTATAAAGCTTTCAAGAAAAAAAAATCAATTTAAACTCTAATGTTTCTAAAGACTCTAGAATAGTTTCATTTTAAAACGTCTGTAAAAGAAGAGAAAAATAAACGATTAGATGCCTCACACCTCGTTGGCAATTTCAAACAATCAGACTGGGCTGCAGGGTATTTAGAAGTAATCCCTTAACTTTTGCGTAAAACACATATTGTGTTCATGGCACAGTTCGCGGTTCTCTTGCATTTGCCAGTAGACTAAGAGCTCGTGACAAAAAGTTCACGGAAAGGCTAATATTTTAATGTCGGTTTATGTTTAGACTTTAGGGTGTTAAAATAAATATACTGCGCAGCCAGTAGCATATGTGCAGTAAAGGTAAACACATGGACACCCTTGAAGAATATGAAATATATAAAGCCACAAAATTCGACAATACCAACATTCTTGACAAACTAACACTAAAATCGAACATAATAATTAACAACACAACACCCAATACTCGCAGTAATCGTCTACATACATACACACATACTCACATTTCCATTTCATCTACCTACTATATAAATCATAAAATCTCGAAATTTAAATCAGTATTTCACAATCCACGACATAATACACAGTGCTTAACATCATAATATTATATAGGGTGTCCAAGACTTGCGTTGTCGGCCGATATATTGATTTTGGGTGAAGATAGAAAAGAAGTTTAATTACAAAAGTTGTATAATTTTTAATGATGTATAACCTAAAAATATTTTCAATTATACAGCCTGTCCCATTTAAGCGTGGCAGATCAAAGTTATGTTTTTTTTAACCTAGCACCCTGTTTTTATTTGTTTTTTTCAATTCTGCACCTAAATGCGAATAGAAATTGTAAAGGAAGCCATGCTCGAAAATTCAGTAATTTTTGAGTTATTCAAGTTTTTTAGAAATTTTTGATACGTGCAGACCTTTACCTAAAATTCGACATAACCAAAACAGAAACCTTTATCAAACTGAAATTTTGAGAATCACTAGATAATGGATGGACAAATCAATGTCTGTCCTAAAAAAATGAATTTATTGTACAGGGTGTTCAAAATAATGTACTTCTTTTAACTAACTTCAATCACGTGTAACTTTTGATTGTTAAATACAACGAGGTTATTTTTTTGCTGGAATTGTATTCTTTAGGATATTTACTAACACTTTTATTAAGGGTTGTCCATGCCTAAACTTAATATTTTCATATAAAAATGTTTGGTTTAAGTATGGACAACCCTTAATAAAAGTGTTAGTAAATATCCTAAAGAATACAATTCCATCAAAAAAATAACCTCGTTATATTTAACAATCAAAAGTTACACGTGATTGAAGTTAGGTAAAAGAAGTACATTATTTTGAACACCCTGTATAATAAATTCATTTTTTAGGACAGACATTGATTTGTCCATCCATTATCTAGTGATTCTCAAAATTTCAGTTTGATAAAGGTTTCTGTTTTGGCTATGTCGAATTTTAGGTAAAGGCCTGCACGTATCAAAAATTTCTAAAAAACTTGAATAACTCAAAAATTACTGAATTTTCGAGCATGGCTTCCCTTACAATTTCTATTTGCATTTAGGTGCAGAATTGAAAAAACAAATAAAAACAGGGTGCTAGGTTAAAAAAAACATAACTTTGATCTGCCACGCTTAAATGGGACAGGCTGTATAATTGAAAATATTTTTAGGTTATACATCATTAAAAATTATACAACTTTTGTAATTAAAGTTCTTTTCTATCTTCACCCAAAATCAATATATCGGCCGACAACGCAAGTCTTGGACACCCTGTATAGTGTTACGAATACTCAATGTGTGTTTTTTTTTAAATAATTAACCACACCTGAAGATGGCAACTCGTTGCTGAAACGCGTCGTAATAAATCACAAGAAGTCACAAGACGGACATAATACAAGGTATTTCCAAAATACTTCATAATACAGTAGCTTAGGTATGGAAACACCTGGCGTCAGTGCTTCGACTGACTGCTTATTCTGTCAAAATGACGTCAGACTGTTATTACATAAATTATAATATTCAATAAATTAACACTACCAAATTTCAGTTTTTTTTTAATCTCTTATATTCTTTTAATTTTCACGACACTAATGCGGTGGTGCTGACACGATGCGCTATCTGATGACTTGTTCAGTTTTTCGTAACATAGATTACTTATAGATCAATTTACAGCTTTTCCAAAACATTTTAATGACATTAGTTTTTTTTAATATTTCAAAGCGCACCGGCGTCAGGTGTTTTCATACCCGATTTTCTGACTGTAATATATTTATTTACACCCTAAATATAAGCTAATATTAAAATATTAGGGTTTTGTAATTTTTTTTGTCGGAATTCAGCAAGTCGAAATTCTTGTGTACAATTTTTCTTGGGAAATTACCCGTCGAATCAATATTACATTGTTAACGTGTCTTAAATTTCAATATTAATCTGGCAACACCAGATCAGGGCAAGATTTACCAAAGGAAAAACAATACGGATGTTGTAAAGGCTTATGCTGATCTCAGGCAATCCTGCAGACAATGATATGTTCGAAGAATATGGTTGGGAAGAACCGATTTACCCTTATAACGAGTATTAACTTTTAATAGAGGTACGAAGGTGACTCTTAAACCTATCTCAAAGGTGATACACCAGCTTGGGTACACATTATGTAACCGCATATAGTTGTATTTTCGAAGAGGTCGAGGCGTGGCTTCATAAGCATAAAAATGCAACATAAGTGATAGTTCAAACCTGATCTTTAATAATTATATAGGTACCTATATGGATTGTGAATGACCATAATGTAAGCCCCACTTGTGGAGCCCCATATTGATGGGTGACTTTTAGAGCGAACTGTTGAAATGCTGAGATTTGGCTGACACTTAAATTTGTGCAGCGCCATATCGATGAGTAGCTTTTACAACGGGCTTTTGAGATGCTGAGATTAGCTGACATTAAGTTTGTGCAGCGCCATATTGATAGGTGACTTTTAAAGCGGACTGTTGAGATTGGCTGACATTTTAATTTATGCAACTTTAAGCGCTGGTTGTTAGGACGTTGCAAATGGCTGACATTTAAATTTGTAGAATGCCATTTTAACAGGCGACTTTTAGTTTGCGAAGCGCTATATTGATGTGGAGCTTTAAACGCTGGGGATTATAGCTGACATGTTTCAAAACATTCAAATCAGAAGCACATAATGTTATTTTGAGACGGTCTTAAAACGGAGCTCGACTCGAATTTTCGAAATACTCATACAACTCGCAATTTAAATGTATTCGAAACACAACTATTCACATGAGTGATTATACAATTGATTTTACCAATCATGCGCGATAGCACTTCAAAGTTAAACAAATGAACTGACCAAATACGTGTCAATGCACAATGCAGTCGTGCAAATGTACAGCTGTTAGAAGTTTTTATTCAGTTGGCAATGGATTGGTTACCGTTGTAAGCATTATGTACACAAAATGAAGTGTTCTCGAAGTGTTTTTTCAATTTATTCACTATCAAAACATAATCATAACCTCAATAACTCAACTTACAACTGTATTTTTTGCACATATTGAAAGTTTGATATTAATATGTAAAACTGGACAAATTGTCTGCAATGATAAGGCATTTATTATAAAAAGATTTACTTTTTGCAAAATTAGCGACCCAGTAGCTATACGCTTTAAAGGAGTTTTGCTTGTGGTTTTTACAGTAAAGTTAAAACCAATTTTACAAAAAAGGAGTGTTATGTGCTTAGCTCATATGCGTGTATGTCGATGTATCCGGTAGAATCATATCTTTTTAATGGATGAGAACCGATTTTGATGCGGTTACATTATTATTACCTCATTTTGCAAAACCTGAAGATATGTCGAAACGTTAGCTAATAAAATTATTAACATTAGCTTTTAGTTTTTTTGAAATTTATTTAAAAAAAGTTAATCTGTAAACTTCTTTTTTTGTGGCATTAGCTTAACTACTTAATTAGGTAGTTGCTCTTTAAATCAGCGCTTGTAACCCTTCCCTTCCTGCGCCTTACTCTTTTTAACTATTACAAATACCCACTCCTGCACGCCGTGATAAGACTGGCATGTTAGATCTCATTATGTGTTTAAGTTGGACTAAGAAGAAATGAAGAAAATGACTTCCCGTTAAAGCAGCGTTTGAAATTTCTCTCTACAGCCTCGTTGGCGGTTACTTAACGGAAGTCTACTGTATATGTTAATTTGCTATAGATGTTAGCGGTTTCTAGAAAAATCAAAATTTTTCAAAAAACAAAACTAGGTAGGTATTGGTTGACATTTGCATTAACGGTGTCACAACGCGCGCAGGACGCATTTTAAAATTGACATATTTATAATTTTATTGAAATGAAACAAACATTAAATGTTAGCCCAAGCTTATCTCATACGTCACAAAAAAGCACATCCAAATTGGTTCAGCCGTTGCGGAGGATAGCGTGGTCAAACAGACAGACAAACATCCAAAAAAAGCCTCTACGATTTCATTAGGTACCTATATACGTATACCTAGATATATTAAGTCAGGAAGTTCGTTTTCATTCTACAGAAGAGGAAACCAGTCAATGTCTAGTTTTAGTACGCTTTCAATTTTTTAGCGGTTTATAGTTAAAACCCTTCATTTATCGTTCACGTTCTTTAGAATTAACCAAATTTAAAAGAAGATAGATAGGTGTCCAATACAGGGTAAAGGCATGTGTTCCACATGTGGTCGACCACTTTTATATTAATTATAGTTGACAAAACGGACAGAAAATTAAAATGTATTTATTTTAAATCCATAATATATGTATAAGTTCATGGACAAACTCTATCGATACAAATAATTGAAGTTACATTTAAGTTAGCTGAAGATTTATGCTTGAGGTAACTTACTTGCACTTATATTAACACTAGTACTTCCGTCCGGCTTTACCGATTGCTAAGAATTTATGATTTATTACCCTCCCCCCGTGAGAAATTCTCCCCCTCGGAAGCGAAGTCGGGCTGGTGGGGTTTATATAATATAAGTAGGATTCCGCCAATGCACTAAAATGCAAAAGAATCTCAGAGTTACGTTTTGTTACTATCACACAGGAATTATCCCCTCCCCTCGCGAGAAATTTATCAAAATAAAATATAGCCTATATCACTCAGAGATACACCCCCCCCCCCCGCGAAAAATTCTCCCCCTGCGAAGCGAAGTCGCCTGTCGTTGTTCACGCTTCGCGTACTTGCCGACTTAGTATCGTATATTAGTATCTATAGATAGTTAAAAAATCCTACATCTTTTTTCCCCTTTGGGGTTGAATTTAAAAAAAATTAGAATAGCCTATAACTTTCCTCAATAAACTTACTGATAGTTCCTGAGATTAGCGCGTTCAAACACAAACAAAAACAAACTCTTCAGCTTTATTATATTAGTATAGATATTTTTATAAATCCGATTATTTTTGCACTATTTTATGGTCGAATATTTTTTCCATTCAAAGACACACACACACACCTGTCATGCGGAAAATTACATTTTTCTAAGTTTAGTGAGTAGGACAATATAGAATCGGACCTTATCTCGGACATAATTTTTCGACCCCATCATCATACTTCCATTTCCTTACGGAACATAGAGTAAAATGGCGTAAATTCGTATAATTCACAACAATAAAGTATTGTATAAACACGCTTACATAGTACATTCATTACAGAAGTTTGAATGTAATTGCAGTATATGGGTCAAAGAGAGTGGTAGGTACCTATAAATGCCGCATTCAAATTATCCTGATTATGCTAATTTTATTGAGTGAATTGCACAGGCAAAACAATCCCAACAGGCCTACAATACAGCAGCTGAATAACACATATCTGCGAAACAAAACAGTTTAAATTAGTAATGGCCAAAACTGTTCTTTCCAAATAACAGCTGTTATTATTCCTGTTCTTTAGAAAGAAGCTATTCTAATAAAACAGTTCTGAGATAACAGCTTTTTGTTGTAGAAAAAGTATTTTAATAATTTCTATTTACTGCTTTCTCTTATCCACCTTTAAAAAAATCGACTGGATAGCCAGTCCTATATACAGGTGATTTAGAGACTTTGTAGTGTTTATGATAAAAAGCGGTTGGATTTTTAAGTGTTTATAATTTGAATAAAAGATATTATATTATCATCATTAAACTTTGCGTAGATTTCAAAAAGCGCTCGTCATATCGATTCAACACAACCTGCAATTTGTTAACACTTATGTCAGTTTATATTATTATTATTATAAGTATTTTAAATAACGTAATTTGAAATCTTTACTATACTATCATTCAAACAAAAAATACTAACCTACACTCCTAGTTCCAGCTAATAAATTTTAACAGGGATGCAGTCGTCCCAAGAAGTCATCTCTGAACTGTCATATAAGTATCAAGAATCGAACTCAACTTCAATATAAATCAAGTTTAGTGCATAGAAAAATATCTTATCTATTTATGCAGAGTGTTCCAGAGTCCTGACATGATACCCTGGGCGTATATCTCGATTAATTTTTAAGATAACCCAGTCAAAGCCTATACAAGGTGACAATTTGAAAACTTACAATGGCTATATCTGAGGAACCAAAAAAATTTTAAAAATCGCTGAAAACAATTTCTATAATAGGGAGGGGGAACCAAAATTATGTAATAACTAACCTGTTTTCACTTACCCCCAGCCACCCCAACTAAATAATCTTTAATGGCAACCTCCTACTTGTGATACCTTATCTGAAAGCTCTTAAAAAATGCTTTTCAATGGTACCCTACAAGCTAACATTTGATGTATATTCGTAAATGGAATAAAATTCTCTTCAAGATGGCGGTAAATTAGCGACGATATCTCTGTATAAGCCATATAGAGACAACATAAAACTTTTTTTCTTAAATAGCACCATATAGGCATTGTTTTAGCTATTCTCATACAGCTTTTTATTCTCTTTTCAACTCTTCAAAAATAATCGAGATACAAGTCTGGAGAGTAATGTATGGGACCCTGTATAAATATAATCAAAATGTAGTCCCGCAGTCTGTCGGCTTCGAGGTGGCGAAAAAACGACAGATGCGAGTTTAATGAACCTTCGTAGTTTTGTAATGGAAACTTCTAGAAGTGACCTAAAATTTGTTTCATCTCAATTATAAGCCTTTTACCTCGAACGGAACCATTATTGATTTTTTTGATATTAATAATTATGTGCATAGATACAACTTTTGCTATTTTCTGCAACCCTGCTGCAAGCAGTGTGTTTATGAGGTAATCGTGGGGCGTGGGTATAAAATATTACGAATATGTACTAGATGTCAGAACTGATCACATTGTTAATTCTTGCGCACTTTTTGTAACATTATTGCCGAATCTGAACATTTTGATTTAATAATATATAAAAAAGTACATTTTCGAATTTGAATTTTGAATGGGACTACAGTCTGTAATTTTGTCTTTTTACGAGTTTTTAAGGGTTTTGAGTATTTTGTAGGATACCTAGACGGGAATTTTTACTTGTGTACCAGCGATTTTGATGAAATTTGTTAGATCAATTAGTACTCAAACATAAAGTTAGTAAATGGTGTTTTCTATTCGGCTATAAGCTTGATTTAAGAATGTGAAAAAAATTATATGTTTTTTTGTGCCCTGACACTATTTTTTTAGGTCTACAACCCTAAATTTTAGTGATATTTTTACATTGATTTATTAATGTTATGATTTTTAAACAAAAAAGCTGTTTGTAGTTAATCATGTTTATTTTAATCACAATTTTCTACGCGTATCTATATTGTCATCTAAATAAAAATATAAAATCCTAATCTAAGATACATTAACACAATTAACAGTGAAATATTATTTATTTTTATACAGATGTTTTGAAACCTGCTAGCAATAATAAAGAAAGTTGGCAGTATTTCAAAAGCTCTTCTGTATGAATGAAGACCAACAAACTTGCATTTAAGTTGAGCCTCTTATCAAGATGAACAACTCAATAATATTTATTTTTGGAATCACTTTAAAAACAATTTACATTCAAAACAAAACATTTAGATTTTAATTTTAAATGGAAACGACATTTTTATGTCGCCATTAAATTTTATCACAATTAATATTTAGATAGTGACGCAAATATATAAAAAAGTGCCGTGTTTGGTTTATTTCCAGTGACTAGTGAGCCGTTCCAAAATTGAAAGTCGTATCCAAAACGGTTCTCCTAATATGACGATGACAATGTGGAATTTATACAACTTTGACACCCTGACAGACGCCGATAGCAACCGCTTTGGCATGGCAGACGGTTGTTTTTGTGATCTTTCATATGTAATTTAAATTTTTTATCAGCAATATGACGTTAGCAATGTGATATTTTTGCAACTTTGATACCCTGACAAACGGCGATAGCAACCACTTAGAGCCAACTGACCAGCTACATTGTGTAATGTGTGGTTGGTATATCTAGCTGTTCCCTCAAACGGTGCATCAGCACTATGACGTATGAAAATCATCACTGGCTTTCGCGTACTATTAAGGCGCAGGAGGAGGGGAGGTGCTAGAAGCGCTGACTTAACGAGCAACGACTTAAAGAGAGGTTACTGTAAATAAATGGCGAATCATAAACATGACATGTATAATATGTATAACGCTCGAAAGCACAAATGCTCATATTTTCAACGTCGCGTCACAAACATACCATCGTCCGGGGTTTCTGTGAAAGATTTAATAAAACGAGTGACTACACACAGGGCATGCGTACATAACAAGTGAATACGGTGACAGATTAAGGACATTTCGCAGTTACGTCAAAATATGTTAAATGGTTTTAAGGCGTGATATTTTCGTACGAAATTAAAAAATTATAATAATAGACATTTTTTACAAACAGTTTATCCGTGCTACTTACAATATTCTTTTATAGTAGGTACACAACATCATCATTAGTTATTCACACTCAAAAACTTTTATGTGTAAAAATCTTTAAAAAAATCAATGTTGGATCATAAAAATTACTACTAATACTAAAAAACTGATTACACCACTAGGTGTCTATAAATTATTTTCATGATATTTTAATTTTTGGCACTTTTATTGAAGAAAAAAAATGGGTGTGTGATTATGACCACACGACAGAAGTGAAAACTCGAGTGAAAACTTAACATAATCTAATTTTTGGTGTCATCTATTATAGCGCATTTATGAACTAAAAATAATTTATTACTAAAATACTAAAATTGTATTTTTAATTAATTCCACCTTGGTTTCAAAAAAATTATAATTATTGTCAAAGAAAGAATATAACAAAAATTAAAAAATATATAAATAAATATCATGTAGAAATTATTTAGAAAAAAAAACGCCAAAAATTCTACTCTGCCATCAGGTCTCGAACCCAGGTTGCTATTGGTAGAACGCAAACACGTTACCAACTGCGCTATGAATACCGTTTTTATGATATAGCTATGTCAGCCGCGTCACATTTTTGCGAACGGTTCCCTTTTTTTAACCACCCAGGAAAAGAGTGCCTAACGCGCCTAAGGAAGTTTTCACTTCAAAAAGAAAATGCACACGTAGTTTCCCGTCAATTTATAATTATTAATTATAGAAATTACCTGTAATTTCATTGAAATTGACCCCGTCTGCAGTTGTTAGAGAAGATCATGTAACCAGTTTTTAATAGAAATTGAAACACTCACCTGAAACAATAAGAAAATCAACCATTATAACAAAGTAAAAATTATGCCATTAATCTATACTAATATAGGTATAATAAAGCTGCAGAGTTTTTTTGTTTGTTTGTATGGTATATGTTTGTTTGAACGCGCTAATCTCAAGAACTATCAGTCCGATTTAAATATTTTTTTCTTTGTTAGATAGCCCGTTTATTGAGGAAGGTTATAGGCTATTCGAATTTTTTTAATTTCAACCCCAAAGGGGGTAAAACGGGGCTGTAGGATTTTTTTACTATCTATAACTATACTAATATTATAAACTGTAGACAAGTACGCGAAGCCAGAACAACGACAGGTGACTTAGCTTCGCAGGGGGATAATTTATCGCGAGGGGAGTAATAAATCATAAATGCTTATATCTGGAACTATTGAACCAATAATCAAAATTTTTTCAGTAATAGAAAGCTACACTCCCTGAGTGATAGAGGCTATATTTTATTTTGATAAAGTTCTCGCGGAAGGGGGGGATAATTCCTGTGGGATAGTAACAAAACGTAAGTCTGTAATTCTTTTGCATTTTAGGGTATCGGCGGAATCCTACTAATAACATTAATTGTAAACACCACCAGTACTACGACTTCGCTTCGCAGGGGGCGAATTTCTCGCGGGGGGGGCATAATAAATCATAAGTTCTTAGCACCCGAGCGAAGCCAGACGGGACCGCTAGTCACAAATAATATATAGGTAATATATACAGAGTGAATCACTAAGTTGTTTCGGCAATTAACGAGTGTGATTTTGAGATTATTTTAAATAAAAAAATCATATAAACATGGGTTCTTTTTGTGTGCAAAACTAAATTCCTCTAGATTTTCCATAAAGTAAATTTATTAATATTAAATGAGTACAATAAACATGAACCACTTTTTAAAATGTGCACGTTACAAAAGTAATTTTTTTCACATTTTTAAACAAGCATTTGACAAGTCGTAATCTATTCAATTATTATTTTTTATAACTATAAGGCAGTGGCGTCCCGATTTTGAATTTAATTTTATACAAAAATCAATGACAAAGTGGAAAAAACGGATTTTTTTTAGAGAAAAAAAAATATAAGCGAATCAGCATCAAAGGCCATTATCGCAATTACATATAATATGGTAAGTATAAATACTTATAAGGAATATAGATATGATTAGATTACATTTAATTTCATCAATTTTTACGGTAAACAGAAAATAGTAAACAATGCAGGTTATGTACTATTTTATTAATAACTAGCCGTTACCCGTGGCTTCGCTCACGTATTTTTCGATTTATGATTTATTATCTCCCTCGCGAGAAATTCTCCTTCTGCGAAGCGAAGCCGGGCTGGTGGTGTTTATTCGCTTGAATTTTATAATATATAACTCACTCGCTTTGCTCGTTCGCTCGGATTTTATTAATACATAGCCGTTACCCGTGGCTTCGCTCACGTATTTTTCGATTTATGATTTATTATCTCCCTCGCGAGAAATTCTCCTTCTGCGAAGCGAAGCCGGGCTGGTGGTGTTTATTCGCTTGAATTTTATAATATATAACTCACTCGCTTTGCTCGTTCGCTCGGATTTTATTAATACATAGCCGTTACCCGTGGCTTCGCTCACGTATTTTTCGATTTATGATTTATTATCTCCCTCGCGAGAAATTCTCCTTCTGCGAAGCGAAGCCGGGCTGGTGGTGTTTATTCGCTTGAATTTTATAATATATAACTCACTCGCTTTGCTCGTTCGCTCGGATTTTATTAATACATTACTCACTCGCTTCGCTCGTTCGCTCGAATTTTACTAATACATTACACACTCGCTTCGCTCGTTCGTTTGAATATTAATTATACATTACTCACTCGCTTCGCTTGTTCGTTTGAATATTAATAATACAATACTCACTCGCTTCGCTCGTTCACTCGAATTTTATTAATACATTACTCACTCGTTTCGTTCGTTCACTCGAATATTAATAAAACATTACTCACTCGCTTCGC
>CM077516.1:55930372-56047185 GCA_039654895.1 Mongoloraphidia duomilia
ATACATTTAAATTGCGAGTTGTATGAGTATTTCGAAAATTCGAGTCGAGCTCCGTTTTAAGATCGTCTCAAAATAACAAATAACTAAAAAGTTTAAATATATAAACGAAACGTCGTACATTTAATTTAATAAATAAAATATTTTGTCCACTATCCTGCGATTTTTCTTAATTTTATGTCTCAAAATAACATTATGTGCTTCTGATTTGAATGTTTTGAAACATGTCAGCTATAATCCCCTGCGTTTAAAGCTCCACATCAATATAGCGCTTCGTAAACTAATAGTCACCTGTTAAGATAGTATTTCACAAATTTAAATGTCTGCCATTTGCAACGTCCTAACAACCAGCGCTTAAAGTTGCATAAATTAAAATGTCAGCCAATCTCAACAGTCCGCTTTAAAAGTCACCTATCAATATGGCGCTGCACAAACTTAATCTCAGCTAATCTCAGCATCTCAAAAGCCCGTTGTAAAAGCCACTCATCGATATGGCGCTGCACAAATTTAAGTGTCAGCCAAATCTCAGCATTTCAACAGTTCGCTCTAAAAGTCACCCATCAATATGGGGCTCCACAAGTTGGGCTTACATTATGGTCAATCACAATCCATATAGGTACCTATATAATTATTAAAGATCAGGTTTGAACTATCACTTATGTTGCATTTTTAGGCGCGATCTTAGCGAAGCTAGAAGCGCCTATATACACTCGCTTTGTCTGTGAATCTGTGAATCTGTGAATCTGTGAGTCTGTAACGGATTTTTTGTATCAGTCGTACAGCCCAAACGGGTTAACCGATTTTAAAAAACTTTTTTTTGTTCGATTCCTCTCAGGGTCTATTTGATCCTAACGTCGCCCGATTTTTGAATTTTGGCCCCAGAGGGGAGCAAATTAGAAAAAACGGTGTTTTTTGCTTATAGTTTGCTCAATTTAAGTCAGATCGATTCGAAACCTGTCTTAAACGAAAGAGCAGAAAATTTTAGATAGATTTCATGTATAATATTGTGTCAAAACAGTTTTTTTATACAGATTTTTATGATTATTGAACTAAATAAATGCGACTTTATCTAATAAATCGCGAACTTGTTTCGGTTGTCCTTGTCTGTTGCACAGTGTGATATGGATATTGGAAGATAGCGTATGCTCTATCTTATATTGCATTATTTAAATATAGTTATTCAATTTTTTGACTGCTGATGTTTGAATTTAAGTTTAAAAACCCTGGCCTACTGAGTTAAAATGACGTGTAACTAATTATTGACGTCGATCGGATCGGACCAAAATTTCTCGACGTTCATCATACCTTCCCGAACAATTTGATTTTCTCTGTCTCTATGTCCCTTTGTACGCTTATAACTCGAGAACCACTGATCCGATTTACATGATTTTTTTCAAGTAAATAACCTCTTATGCGACTGCGAGTTTTAAAATATTCTGGCATCACGCAAAAGCAACCGAACTGATTCTCAAATAAAAACTATGTTCTGGCATCACGCAAAAATAAGTAGGTTGTAGATGCTTTGTTTTTTAAACGGTGGTTTTATTTAGCTTGATCCCGTATATTTGTTACAAATCTTGCGATCGATTGAGTTGAAATTTTGCACACATGTGTAGCTCCGGTGACAATACAATATTATGGTAACTAGCTGACCGGCCCGGCTTTCGTCCGGGTGTAAATCATACTTTTGAATTTTCACCCACTTCCTATGATCCGATTGAGTTGAAATTTTGCACACATGTGTAGCTCCGGTGACAATACAATATTATGGTAACTAGCTGACCGGCCCGGCTTTCGTCCGGGTGTAAATCGTACTTTTGAATTTTTACCCACTTCCCATGATTCGATTGAGTTGAAATTTTGCATACATGTGTAGCTCCGGTGACAATACAATATTATGGTAACCAGCCCGAGTTCGTCCAGGTGCAAATCGTACTTTTGAATTTTCACAGGCAAAAGGTCTTTCTCCGGTAACGTTTCGGATAAATGTAATAAAATCAGACTAAGGAAATAAAGCACACTAAAAATTATTAGATCCTTTTGAAAATTAATATTTGAGAGTTTTATAGGACACAAAAAAATAAAATGGCGTCAGATTTCAAAATGGCGGCCATATGTACTTTTTTGTAAACATTATCCGATTCTTTTGAAAATTAATATTTGAGAGTTTTATAGCACACAAAAAAATTAAATGATGTCAGATTTCAAAATGGCGGCCATATGTACTTTTTTGTAAGAATTATCAGATCCTTTTGAAAATTGATATTTGAGAGTTTCATAGAACACAAAAAAATAAAATGACGTCAGATTTCAAAATGGCGGCCATATATACTTTTTTGTAAAAATTATCCGATCCTTTTGAAAATTGATATTTGCGAGTTTTATAGGACACAAAAAAATAAAATGATGTCAGATTTCAAAATGGCGGAAATATGTAGAACTCCTTTCTAAAAATTATACGATCCTTTTGAAAATTGATATTTGAGAGCTTCATAGGACACAAAAAAATAAAATGACGTCAGATTTCAAAATGGCGGCCGTATGTACTTTTTTGTAAAAATTATCCGATCATTTTGAAAATTGATATTTGAGAGTTTCATAGAACACAAAAAAATAAAATGACGTCAGATTTCAAAATGGCGGCCATATATACTTTTTTGTAAAAATTATCCGATCCTTTTGAAAATCGGTATTTGAAAGTTTCATAGGACACAAAAAAATAAAATGGCGTCAGATTTCAAAATGGCGGCCATAATATGTACTTTTTTGTAAAAATTATCCGATCTCTTTGAAAATTGATATATGCGAGTTTTATAGGACACAAAAAAATAAAATGACGTCATATTTCAAAATGGCGGAAATATGTAGTACTCCTTTGTAAAAATTATCCGATCCTTTTGAAAATTGATATTTGAGAGTTTCATAAGACACAAAAAAATAAAATGACGTCAGATTTAAAAATGTCGGCCGTATGGACATTTTTGTAAAAATTATCCGATCCTTTTGAAAATTGATATTTGAGAGTTTCATAGGTCACAAAAAAATAAAATGATGTCAGATTTCAAAATGGCGGCCATATATACTTTTTTGTAAAAATTATCCGATCCTTTTGAAAATTAGTATTTGAAAGTTTCATAGGACACAAAAAAATAAAATGATGTCAGATTTCAAAATGGCGGCCGTAAGTACTTTTTTGTAAAAATTATCCGATCCTTTTGAAAATTGATATTTGAAAGTTTCATAGGTCACAAAAAATAAAATGACGTCAGATTTCAAAATGGCGGCCATATATACTTTTTTGTAAAAATTATCCGATCCTTTTGAAAATCGGTATTTGAAAGTTTCATAGGACACAAAAAAATAAAATGATGTCAGATTTAAAAATGGCGGCCGTATGTACTTTTTTGTAAAAATTATCCGATCCTTTTGAAAATTGATATTTGAGAGTTTCATAGAACACAAAAAAATAAAATGACGTCAGATTTCAAAATGGCGGCCATATGTACTTTTTTGCAAAAATGATCTGATCTTTTTGAAAATTAATATTTGCGAGTTTTATAGGACACAAAAGAATAAAATGATGTCATATTTTAAAATGGCGGTCATAGGTATATATTTCTTTGTAAAAATTATCCGATCCTTTTGAAAATTGATATTTGAGAATTTAATAAGACACAAAAAAATAAAATGGCGTCAGATTTTAAAATGGCGATCAAATAATAACTTTTTAATTGTATTATTTATATCTTTGATAAATTCGGTTTTATATACAATGCGTAAAAAGCATAGCTTCTGTCGGGTGTCTTACGACACATCATGACTTTTTTATTTAGCCGGTTCCGAGTAACGCTTAATAGTCAACCGTTGCTATGGAAAATTGTTTAAAAAATTCACTGTACTATTTTTTCTATGTAATCCAATACATATTTATATTAGGTCTTATGGCTCATAGCCTACTACAAAATTATAAATATTCTCAGTGTTAATTTCCCTATGTTCAATAAAACCGTTTACACACAGTACCTACTTGAATATCGCGCCTTGTAATTCTTGAATTACTTGTATGCTCCAAAATTTTTATGCTTATGAAGCCACGCCTCGACCTCTTCGAAAATACAACTATATCCGGTTACATAATGTGTACCCAAGCTGGTGTGTCACCTTTGAGATAGGTTTAAGAGTCACCTTCGTACCTCTATTAAAAGTTAATACTCGTTATAAGGGTAAATCGGTTCTTCCCAACCATATTCTTCGAACATATCATTGTCTGCAGGATTGCCTGAGATCAGCATAAGCCTTTACAACATCCGTATTGTTATTCCTTTGGTAAATCTTGCCCTGATCTGGTGTTGCCAGATTAATATTGAAATTTAAGACACGTTAACAATGTAATATTGAATCGACGGGTAATTTCCCAAGAAAAATTGTACACAAGAATTTCGACTTGCTGAATTCCGACAAAAAAAATTACAAAACCCTAATATTTTAATATTAGCTTATATTTAGGGTGTAAATAAATATATTACAGTCAGAAAATCGGGTATGAAAACACCTGACGCCGGTGCGCTTTGAAATATTAAAAAAAAACTAATGTCATTAAAATGTTTTGGAAAAGCTGTAAATTGATCTATAAGTAATCTATGTTACGAAAAACTGAACAAGTCATCAGATAGCGCATCGTGTCAGCACCACCGCATTAGTGTCGTGAAAATTAAAAGAATATAAGAGATTAAAAAAAAACTGAAATTTGGTAGTGTTAATTTATTGAATATTATAATTTATGTAATAACAGTCTGACGTCATTTTGACAGAATAAGCAGTCAGTCGAAGCACTGACGCCAGGTGTTTCCATACCTAAGCTACTGTATTATGAAGTATTTTGGAAATACCTTGTATTATGTCCGTTTTGTGACTTCTTGTGATTTATTACGACGCGTTTCAGCAACGAGTTGCCATCTTCAGGTGTGGTTAATTATTTTAAAAAAAACACACATTGAGTATTCGTAACACTATACAGGGTGTCCAAGACTTGCGTTGTCGGCCGATATATTGATTTTGGGTGAAGATAGAAAAGAACTTTAATTACAAAAGTTGTATAATTTTTAATGATGTATAACCTAAAAATATTTTCAATTATACAGCCTGTCCCATTTAAGCGTGGCAGATCAAAGTTATGTTTTTTTTAACCTAGCACCCTGTTTTTATTTGTTTTTTCAATTCTGCACCTAAATGCGAATAGAAATTGTAAGGGAAGCCATGCTCGAAAATTCAGTAATTTTTGAGTTATTCAAGTTTTTTAGAAATTTTTGATACGTGCAGGCCTTTACCTAAAATTCGACATAGCCAAAACAGAAACCTTTATCAAACTGAAATTTTGAGAATCACTAGATAATGGATGGACAAATCAATGTCTGTCCTAAAAAATGAATTTATTATACAGGGTGTTCAAAATAATGTACTTCTTTTACCTAACTTCAATCACGTGTAACTTTTGATTGTTAAATATAACGAGGTTATTTTTTTGATGGAATTGTATTCTTTAGGATATTTACTAACACTTTTATTAAGGGTTGTCCATACTTAAACCAAACATTTTTATATGAAAATATTAAGTTTAGGCATGGACAACCCTTAATAAAAGTGTTAGTAAATATCCTAAAGAATACAATTCCAGCAAAAAAATAACCTCGTTGTATTTAACAATCAAAAGTTACACGTGATTGAAGTTAGTTAAAAGAAGTACATTATTTTGAACACCCTGTACAATAAATTCATTTTTTTAGGACAGACATTGATTTGTCCATCCATTATCTAGTGATTCTCAAAATTTCAGTTTGATAAAGGTTTCTGTTTTGGCTATGTCGAATTTTAGGTAAAGGTCTGCACGTATCAAAAATTTCTAAAAAACTTGAATAACTCAAAAATTACTGAATTTTCGAGCATGGCTTCCTTTACAATTTCTATTCGCATTTAGGTGCAGAATTGAAAAAAACAAATAAAAACAGGGTGCTAGGTTAAAAAAAACATAACTTTGATCTGCCACGCTTAAATGGGACAGGCTGTATAATTGAAAATATTTTTAGGTTATACATCATTAAAAATTATACAACTTTTGTAATTAAACTTCTTTTCTATCTTCACCCAAAATCAATATATCGGCCGACAACGCAAGTCTTGGACACCCTGTATAATATTATGATGTTAAGCACTGTGTATTATGTCGTGGATTGTGAAATACTGATTTAAATTTCGAGATTTTATGATTTATATAGTAGGTAGATGAAATGGAAATGTGAGTATGTGTGTATGTATGTAGACGATTACTGCGAGTATTGGGTGTTGTGTTGTTAATTATTATGTTCGATTTTAGTGTTAGTTTGTCAAGAATGTTGGTATTGTCGAATTTTGTGGCTTTATATATTTCATATTCTTCAAGGGTGTCCATGTGTTTACCTTTACTGCACATATGCTACTGGCTGCGCAGTATATTTATTTTAACACCCTAAAGTCTAAACATAAACCGACATTAAAATATTAGCCTTTCCGTGAACTTTTTTGTCACGAGCTCTTAGTCTACTGGCAAATGCAAGAGAACCGCGAACTGTGCCATGAACACAATATGTGTTTTACGCAAAAGTTAAGGGATTACTTCTAAATACCCTGTAGCCCAGTCTGATTGTTTGAAATTGCCAACGAGGTGTGAGGCATCTAATCGTTTATTTTTCTCTTCTTTTACTTTCGCAGACGTTTTAAAATGAAACTATTCTAGAGTCTTTAGAAACATTAGAGTTTAAATTGATTTTTTTTTCTTGAAAGCTTTATAAGATATATAACCTGAACTTTAGTCTGCAATTTTTATATATAAAATTCTCGTGTCGCGGTGTACGTTATTATACTCCTCCGAAACGGCTGGACCGATTTTGATGAAATTTTGTGTGCTTATCGGGTAGGGTGGATAATCGGACAACATCTATTTTTCATCCCCCTAAATGTTAAGGGTGGTCCACCCCAAATTTTTTTTTTATTTTTTGTACAAAATTTTTTTTTTTAATTTTTTCATGATTCAGCATTGAAAAATACATACAACTCTAAATTTTCACCCCTGATTTTTAATCGCGATTTTTATATTAAGCTTTAAAAAATACATATATGGCGAACGAGCGAAGCGAGTGAGTGTGTATTTATAATATTCAAGCGAACGAGCGAAGCGAGTGAGTAGGCGAAAATATTCAAGCGAACGAGCGAAGCGAGTGAGTACTGTATTAATAAAATTCAAATGAACGAGCGAAGCGAGTGAGTAATGTAATTATTCCTAGAAATTATTAACAACGTTTGCCGGATCAGCTATACTAAATATACGTGAGCGGAGTAATGGGTGACCGCTATTAAATCATAATTTCATACCACCCGAGCGAAGCCGGGACGGGTCCGCTAGTTTTTATATATAAAAGCGACATCTTAATTTGATATCGATTTTTATGTAAAGAAAAATAATTAATAATTTTTATTTGCCAGTGCATTTTTGCGAGGTCAACCATATCGTTTTTAGATCAAAAATTGAAATAATAATTAATATTTTCCAATAAAAAGTGTTGCTATTTTGGCAGCGCGGCGATGTGAAACTCACATGCAAATTAATATTTCTCTTCTCACCAATAGAAAACTAAAGATTTAGAATAGCACCAGAAGTTATAATTTTCTTTATTACAAAATATGGTATTTAATAATCGATTCTGTCGATCCGTACCTTTTCCCTGCCTATTTAACATAATATATTCTTTCGAGAGATAAAGAAAAGACAAATACTTTAAATTTTAAAATTTTCGTTGAAAAGCAGCCAATATAGGGTAGATGACTAAAATTTTTTTTTGTGTTATATTAATAGAGCAGTAAATTATGAACAAAATGACACCTAAATCACTTCATTCTGATTTCAAATAAGCTCAAAAATATTTTTTGAAATATTTATGTTAGCTCCGCCCGCTAAAAATCGTTTTTGCTCTACGCAAATATGACGCCATAATTTTATGAAAGTTCGTTTATATTAGCTACAAATATTATTTAAAAACCCAGAAACAGAGTGTTGAAAAATACCGTTTGTACCTATGTAAACATGATGTAAGCGATCTAAGCTCCATTGCTATGGATACATTAATATTTTACATGAATTGACGTCACGCGGTGTTTGAAGTCACGTGACACATAGATTAAAAATTATGATTTTATTTATTAATTTAAATATGTTTACGAAACTTAATTAATAAAAATAAAAATTCTAATAAATATTTTAGAGCATAAACTTTCATTATAACAAAGTTTTATATTGATCACTGTCCACTGGAATGTACCCTATTATACAGGGTGTCTCAAAATTGCTGGGACACAGAGCTACCACGTATAGTAGAGGTCAAAATAAGTCGATTGAACACATTTTATTTATATACCAAAATGTACCGTTTGCCCGTGAGAAGAGTTCAAAGTTTACATAAAATTTTGTATATAAAATTTTGTATTACAATTTTATTAAACTTGTACTAGGAATATCTGTTAGCATTATTTAAGAAAACATTTTTTTCCTTCGGAACTATGCGGAATACGAAATTTTTACAAGAGTAACAAAATGAAGATAATTAATCAGTCTTCTTGCTAAAAAAATTTTAGAACCGTATTACCACCCCTAAAAAAGTTCTGAAAAAATGTCAGGGGGTGAGGGTGGTTTTAACCCTTCTACAATTTCTTTTGGGTTTCTTTGATTACCGAAAGGAAAGTAACCCTCTAAAATGCACTTTTGTCAAATTTCATTCAATTTGTTTCACTCATTTCTGAACAGCGTACAGCGTACAAAAATGTGTTTTTTTATGTAAACTTTGAACTCTTCTCACGGGCAAACGGTACATTTTGGTATATAAATAAATTGGGTCCAATCGACTTATTTTGACCTCTACTATACGTGGTAGCTCTGTGTCCCAGCAATTTTGGGACACCCTGTATAATTGATTCCAAACATATTGGAAAAAATCATTTTACCAACCATAGTCACAGTCAGGATTCAAGATTCAGGTTAGATTCCTGACTGTAACTATGGTTGGTAAAATGATTTTTTCCAATATGTTTGGAATCAATTATATAATTGGCTGCTTTCCAACTTAATTTTCAATTGCAATTCAGCCGTATAAATCTATTAATTTATTTTAAATTTTAATATTATAATAATATCATATTATGAATTTTTTCGAATATGTGGCACACATAAATACCTACATTGAATTCGTAACTACAAAAAAATAAACTATATAAATAACCTAAATTAATGTTGAACTAGTAGTAATTTTTCTTATCTTAAATTTAATAAACTCCAAATTTTTATACAAGTTTAACATTTTTTATTTGAAGTAATTATTGTCATATTAATTAGATAATGCCAAATAACGAATCCCTTTTAACTAACCAAACTTGAGATTTTAGAAAGTATTAAACTGGCAGATAAAGAATGTACTTGTTGATCCTAAATAACAATTATTTTTAATATTGTAGGGTCGTTACACATTTCCGTTAAACCAATTCTTTCGGAAACTTTTTACTTACTGCTCCATGTGTTGCACAACAAATCTTTTGTGGGATGCAAATTCTGTTCGGAAGTAAGTTTATGTATTTCGATGGAAGCGCAACTTATATGCACCCTTGTTTGCTGTATATACACTCACACATGCACAGCACCTATTTTATAAGTCGCCCTTCCAATTCTGCGTTCTTCTATCATATGGAGTTGTTGACAACACGATATGTTAACATTTGCATACTGAAGTCACTCTAAAAATACACATAACGGATATTGAAATGTGTTATGAGAAAACGCGACAGCTTTAGCAGTAACATTTTTAGGTAAATTGGGTTTAAAGGGTAAAATTCAGAAAAAAAAAGATTTTTTACACGGTGTCCACGAAGAGCTACACTTTTAATATGACACTAGAAATAATAACATGTAGCTTTATTCCTATACAGAAATCCAAAATCATTCATGGAATTCGGAAATGTGCCAAGTGAAATTTTTACTACCGTCTCCAATGTTGCTAGGGTCATCGGCGCCCATGGGCAACAATCAGATTTCCCGGCCTCGTTTTATTATTTGTTAACAAAATTCTTTACTCAATACTACGAATCACATCGCTGTTTGCGCCTCCGGGGATTGCGCCCCCTGACGCGAGTCCGTATTGCCAAGTTGTTCTAACATATTTGTAAACCATTTGCCAACAATAAAAAAGCTTACGGATATTATGCGAATTTTTAATCACAGGCATGCGCATAAAGTAATTCATGTGGTGGCGTCAAACTGTAGTCGTACAAGTGCCATGTGTGCTGCAGTAGAACTGTTGTGGGTTCTAAGAACATTTTTGAAGTTACATGTTTTTTAACGCACTGTAAACACCGCATCGCGTCAGCTATTCCAACATACAAGTTTGAAACTAGTTTCCAATTAGTATTATTTAGCGCATGAAAAAGTTGGAAACTTGTCAGGGATAAATCCTTCAATTGATTCTCTGTAGGAGCAAACCTTTTGTAATTTTCATTATTGCGTATGTTATGTAATTTTCTGTTAATTCTGCGGTCGACCACTAGCACACCAGCGGATTCACTCAACTGTCAGCATATTGATGTTTATCAGCAAATTTCTAAATCCTTGAGCGCAGTTATGTTAAGCGCGCCCGAACCCTGCCCCTAATTTTACTACCCGGCGAGACAGTTCGAGTCAGAACTGGCAGCATGTGCCTGCTAAGAACACAGCGATCGCTTGCGAAGCATGTATGCGGGAAATAAGTTTTACACTTCGAGTGATTCAGCTGATATGTTTCATTAAACTGTGCCACACCTATGTGGTCAAAAACCGATGCCTTTACCCTAGTTACTAGTATATAAAAATGTTTCTTATCGCAGTCACAAATCCATATCCGTCGATCTCTGATCACAAAAATTCAAACTTTGGAAATTGTGTAGGTGTTTCTATTCAATTGTTATTGTTATGTTTATTTTTTTCTCGTTGATGATTACAACTAGCGACATAAATAAGTTTTTCTGTCGACGTAAAATAATAAAACTTCTAAATTTCAGTTCATATTGGTGGAAAAGTTAGCTACATATGTAGAGATAAAGCAAGTTTGGTTTCCCTTACGTGCATGTTTGTACAAACTTTCCATTGAGTAAATACGTACATAAATACACATGTATGTATCTGACTAGCTTTATTTTTTACTGAATAGTACAATAAAAGAACTTTTACCAAAATCTTATGTGTTTTGTTGGAAAAACAAATTCAATTTACAAATTACCATCGGTTTTGAAAGTTTTTTTTTATATCCAATGTTTGCACCGAATTATGAGTGTTTTTGCAAATGAAAAACAAAGCTATATGGACTTAATTTAAGGTGCGGTGACAATCAATTCAATTAATTCATTCATTTAACAAACTTACTATTAAAATAGACGTGCATATATAAGTACTTCATTATTGCTACTTTTAACATACAGGATTCTTGGAGACATTTGTTGTGCTATATTAATAGAATAAGTTCCTAACAAAATCACATCAAAATCATTTTACTCTGATTTCTAATAAGCTCAAAAATAAATTTTGAAATATTTACGTAAGCTCCGCCCGCTGGAAAGCGTTTTTGTCCGTGACTGAGTCATGATCTCACATTTCGTCTAAGTGTGGAGGACGTGCGCTTGTATTTATATCTACTATGTAACTACTATAACTATACTATTTAACAACAATGAAAAAGACAAGTGAAAAATATTGTTTTATACCTATATGCAAGCTATGTATCTATGTAAACAAACACTTAATACAAATTAATCGATTATGATGTGAAGACCCGTTCCAAAATTTTTACATAAATGATTTCTGAAGTGAAAATTTTCATTAAAAATAAACCATCTTTAATTAATAAGCCGCTTTCGTATAATAATATACCTCTTCAGATTAAGTATAAATTTCTACAATGAATATATACAGAAATACATTGCTTGACAAATTAATTCATAATTATAAATATTTAATGTCTAAAGAAATGACTTACATCAGATAAAATACAAACTTGCGATGTCACAGGATTTTTGTGATCACATGAATTCTTTTAAAATTTAATCATATTTTAACAATAATTAATTTCTATCTTTTCAATTAATTAAAAATAAAAAAGAAACAAATACAAACTATTTTTACTTTTATGTTCAGTAAGGATATGGAAGTATGGTGATTAGGTCGAAAAATCGTGTCCGAAATCAGGTCAGATTCTGATTGTACTACCTTCAAAACGTAAAGAAAATTAGTGTTCCGCATAGGGGCTGAGCGTGTGCATGTATTTTTGTGTTTGTGAAATTTTCTTTCGTTCATTATTATTTCTGCAAAGCTACATCGATTAAATTGTTTTTTTTATATTTGTCTTAGTAAGGACTTAACATGGTTTGGATACCAATCTGATCAGTGCAGATTTTTTTAAAATGAAAAATTTCAAATGGATTTGCCAGAAAGCCCTTCTACATATTTAAGCCCTATATAATCCCTTTGTGCATATTTTGTACCTATAACAATATCGTCTAAGTACTGTCTTAAACAACAGACTTATAACATTAACGACGCATATAGCCTAGTAGCTGCGCGTCTTATTAAAATAAAAAAAATATCGTCTAAGTATATTATTACTTAGACGATATTGTTATAGGTACAAAATATGTACAAAGGGTTTAAATCGTAGAAGGTCTTTCTGGCAAATCCCATTGAAATTTTTCTTTTTAAAAATTATTTTAAAAAAATATTTTGGAACATAGAAATCGTCCACGGTTTTCTATGCTACCGATGTAATAATATTGTAAGTAATTACTGTCTAATTAGAATCCGACACAGCGAATAAAAAAATAAAAAGTCAACTATATTTACAAACTGCAACAGTACACAAAAAAGCCGTTGTGTATCTAAATAAACATATCAGGGCCGACCCTCTTTTATCCTTATTACAGTTGTCTTGAATGGCTTGGTGTGCAATTCATTCCCTCGTGCGTTATGCGTATATTCGCAAGAGTGCGTTTATCCCGGTTATCGAGACGGCAGGAGTTCTGGATAAGACACTAGAAACGTCATTGACCAGGATTCCAGCCTCCGGAGAGATGTCTTCTCGCAGCGCGGCCGCTGCGTGTCTTTCTTTGAATATTATATGAATTATGTGCTACTGAAGAGCTTTCGTATTCTTTTTGAAACGTTTTACTGCTGTTTATGGACCACTTAAATTAATGTCATATTTGTTTGTTTTATTTATATCATTTTTTTAGCACTCTGGGGATATTCAGTTTCATTTATTACTATTTTTGTAAATATTTATAAGTCTAAATTTTCAATTAATGTCATAGTTGAATATGAATCAAAATATTCGTACTTTGATTATATTTTATGTAGGTGCTTTTTATTTATACAGTTTATATTATACTACCCCGGCGTTACCCATGCCAACCATGACTTAGCGTGATTCCCATTTTAAAATGGTCAATGTTAAAATAAAGTTACAGTAGTTGAATGATAAGAGAGATATATAATAACTTCGTCCGATGTCGTTATTAGAGATGATACAAAATACTAGGAACAGTTATTTTGGAACAGTTTCGAACGAGGAACAGATTGGAACAGTTGTCAGTTTAATAAATACCTGTTCCGGGCTGTTCCAATGCTTCGACTGTTTCGAGTAACAGAACGGACATTCTTCTGCATTAAGAAACTGTTGGAATGAATCATATTATCGTGTAAAAAACTAATCAGTTAAAATAATAATCTGGAGTCATGTAATATTTTTGTTTTTAGTTATTTTTGTTTTCATTTCTTTGTTGATTTTAAATAACGCTTTTTATTTAATGGTAAAATCCATTTTTCGCTATTGATTTTCTGTAAAAGTAGATTTCTAATATATTGTCGACAAATTTATTTTGTTTTTTTTAATAATTAGGTACCTACCTTAAATTGTTAAACTTGAATAATAGAATTAATTCACGAAAAAATACAAATAATATACACTTCATAATTTCAAATTTTTATACGTTGCATGTTACAAACTATTCCAAGAATGTCAAGATTCCAACGTTGGAACTGTTAAAAAGTAACAGGTTTTTGGAACTGTTCCGTAAGCGGAACAGGAACGGAACGGAACTGTTATTAAAAAATAACAGTTTGTACCACCTCTAGTCGTTATAGTATGTCGTTTGTAGCGTTAACCGCGGCGTTACCCGCGTGCTCCTCCTTAATTTATATTACAATATAAATGCTGACATACAACATAAAGTACTCCCAGTATAATGCTCCATACAATCGTAAAAATCCACTTGAAATTGGTTCAGCGGTTTGTAAGTAAATAAATAAAAAGGGAATTTTACTTAATAGATTTATTTTTCTTATTGTCTGTAATTTTATTTATTGTTTTATTGAAGGTTTGTTTTATTTATATAATATAAGAACTGAATTTTTGATTTTTCTAGTAGATTAAGAACGGAGATTCTTACTGGTAAAATTTTATTACCTAAATATAGTCTTCCTTTATTTAAAAACAGTCCACATTATGCTGTTTTGAAGGTAGGTATACAATGATTTGCCTCAAAAAAGAACCCAAGAAATTGTTAATTACACGATTGTATTTATTACTATTTAATAAATTCGACTCACTGTAGTCTTTTGAACGAAGAGGAAATGAATTGAACAAACCTGTGTTATCGAGCGTCTGTAATCTGCAATCTGTCTATCCATTTATTAGATATTTTTAACCGACTTCAAAAAAAGGAAGGTTCTGTTTATCCCTAGTATGTATGTATGTTTGTGTGTGTGTACGTGTGCTATTTTTTCAGAAACTACACGACTGATTTTTATTATTCTTTTTTTTATTTAATAGGGCATACTTTGGGGATGTTTCTTATATAAATTTAACTTAAATCGGTTCAGTAGTTCGACTGATTTTAATAAAAAGTGAGTAACAGAGTGTAACACTGTTAAAGTAAATGTCAGTTTTGACACAGCGAAGTCGGTTAATAACGTGCAAACTACGTATTGTAAAAGCACTAAAAAGTAAAAAATAAAAATAAATAAAATTTAAAAAAACTTAACCTTCTTCAAAAAAGCCACTAAAAAAGAGGAAAATAATAAAATTTTGAGATCAGCGCCAATTTAATAAAATATGAAGTCGGTTAAAAAGTAGATATTAATTAAATTAGCACTTTTTAACCGACTTTATATTTTATTAAATTACTAGCGGCCCTGTCCGGCTTCGCCCGGGTGCAATACACTACTCACTGGCTTCGCTCGTTCGCTTGAATATTATAGATACACTACTCACTTGTTTCGCTCGTTCGCTTGAATATTATAAATACACTACTCACTCGCTTCGCTCGTTCGCTTGAATATTATAATTACGAACAAATTTGAGTACCATAAAAAAGTTATAGTGAGTCAACCTTAAAAGATAGACATATACTGTCGCGGACTTTTTTTTAGAACTTTTGAAGGAGAACAATTCCATTATACATGATTTTTGCGTAACTTTAACCGTTTACGCAGCGGAAGCTCTCAAAAGGAATAATTTTTCCGGTTTTTGCAACATTTTTCATTGATGCTCCGCTCCCTATTGGTCGTAGCGTGATATTATATAACCTATAGTCTTCCTCAATAAATGGGCTATCTAACAAATCGGACTGGTAGTTCCTGAGATTAACGCGTTCAACCAAAAAAACAAACAAACAAACTCTTCAGCTTTATAATATTAGTATAGATTTTTTAGTGACTTTTTTGAAGGCCTATTTTTTTAAATTTTTTATTTATTTTTATTCTGTTATGAAGTATGTTAGTATAATCTATATATATAAAACAGTTCCGTTACTGACTGACTGACTGACTGATTGACTGACAGACAACGCCCAGGTCAAACCGCTAAAGATATAAACTTGAAAATTGGACAGTAGGTTCCTTTTGTGACGTAGGCACCCACTAAGAGAGGATTTTTTGAAATTCAACCCCTAAGGGGGTTAAATAGGGGATGAAAGTTTGTATGGAAATTCGTCATTTTTGAAGTTCGAAGCATGAAATTTTGCACAAAAGTTTCTTATATAACGTAAGTGAGCACTAAGAAATTTTTTTTTGAAAATTCATCCCCTAAGGGGGCTAAAAAGGGGATGAAAGTTTGCATGGAAGTTCGTCATTTTTGAAGTTAGAAGCATGACATTTCGCATAGGAGTTCCTTATATTACGTAGGTGAGCAATAAGAAAGGATTTTTGAAAATTCATCTCCTAGGGGGGCTAAATAGGGGATGAAAGTTTGTATGGAAATTCGTCATTTTTGAAGTTAGAAGCATGAAATTTTGCACAGAAGTTTCTTATATAACGTAGGTGTGCACTAAGAAATTTTTTTTTTGAAAATTTATCCCCTAAGGGGGCTAAAAAGGGGATGAAAGTTTGCATGGAAGTTCGTCATTTTTGAAGTTAGAAGCATGACATTTTGCACAGGAGTTCCTAATATTACGTAGGTGAGCAATAAGAAAGGATTTTTCGAAATTCAACTCCCGAGGGGGTTAAATAGGGGATGAACGTTTATATGGAAATTCGTAATTTTTGAAGTTAGAAGCATGAAATTTTGCACAAAAGTTTCTTATATAACGTAGGTGAGCACTAAGAAATTTTTTGTTTTTGAAAATTCATCCCCTAAGGGGGCTAAAAAGGGGATGAAAGTTTGCATGGAAGTTCGTCATTTTTGAAGTTAGAAGCATGACATTTTGCATAGGAGTTCCTTATATTACGTAGGTGAGCAATAAGAAAGGATTTTTGAAAATTCATCCCCTAAGGGGGCTAAATAGGGGATGAAAGTTTGTATGGAAATTCGTCATTTTTGAACGGATCTGGATGAAATTTGGCACAGAGATAGATTTAGTCTGGAATAGCACATAGGCTACTTTTTATCCCGGAAAAATGTACGGTTCCCGTGGGATGGTTTTGTATTTGTTTTCACAGAGCAAGGGATCGACATGATTTTTTGCTTAGTGGTAGTTTAGGGGTCAGAGAATGTTATAGGCTACTTTTTATCCCGGAAAAATGTACGGTTCCCGTGGGATCGTTTTGTTTTTGTTTTTCACAGAGCAAGGGATCGACATGATTTTTTGCATAGCGGTAGTTTAGGGGTCAGATAATGTTATAGGCTACTTTTTATCCCGGAAAAATGTACGGTTCCCGTGGGATAGATTTGTTTTTGTTTTATCTTTAGAACTACTAAACCGATTTTAAAAATTCTTTCACTAATAGAAAGCTACGCAGGGGGGCAGATTCTCGCGGGGGATAACAAATTAGGGGGAAGATTCACGCGGGTGATAACAAATTAGAGGGGAAGATTCTAGCGGGGGGATAACAAATTAGGGGGAAAATTCACGCGGGGGGATAACAAATTTAGGGGGGAGATTCTCGCGGGGGGATAACAAATGTAATGTGTTATTAATATTCGAGCAAACGAGCGAAGCGAGTGAGTAATGTATTATTAAAATTCGAGCGAACGAGCGAAGCGAGTGAGTTATGTATTAATAATAATCAAGCGAACGAGCGAAGAAGGAATTAATAATATTCAAACGCACGAGCGAAGCGAGTGTCTAATGTATTAATAAAATCCGAGCGAACGAGCAAAGCGAATGAGTTATGTATTATAAAATTCGAGCGAATAAACACGACCAGCCCGGCTTCGCTTCGCAGGAGGAGAATTTTTCGCGGGGGGGATAATAAATTGTTATCGTAAAATACGTGGGCGAAGCCACGGGTAACGGCTAGTATGTACATAAAAGTTTTAATACAGTTAAAAATATTATGAGAAATTTGCTGATACGGTAGTTTTATGTTCAATCAAACATTTTTATAGCATAAAATGGTCGTTAAAAGTGGTTCTGTACAGCTGTCTCTGAACGGAACTACAAAAATCTTATTCTCTCCTTTTTTTCCTATTTACAAAAATCTTGTTGATATCATATTATGACTAAAGACAGATATTTAGAATGGTCTTTAAAAATACGAAATTCGCAGTGACTAGTGACCCATCCGACAAAATATAGATGACACCGAAAATATCACACCCGATTTGTACCTCTATCATGTTATCTAATAAATACAATTTTGTCCACTAACCTGCGATTTTTCTTAATTTTACAATTAAAAAGGTGTGTTGAAATTTTTTGGTTCTGTTTATTTTTTGATTTTCAAGGTCCTAGACAATTTCAATATAAAAATGTTCATACTTTTTCTGTCGATAGTTTTTTCGTACTTACAATGATATTAATTTTTTTATCGAAACGAACTTTTCTTCCTCTCAATGAATTTTTCATATATGTATAAACACAATGTATTTTGCTTCAACGAACTTTCATTGACTGAATATTTATTTCATGACAGTTATCTTATATCTATAATGTAAATTCCATGCCGTGTCCGTCTATATATTCCCTTCTATAGAGATTTTTTTTCATACTTCTCGGTAATCTAGAAGGTTGAAATTCGTCTGGGAACCCAAGAATGATGTAAAAAATCCTAAACATTCAAAAAGAGGCCGATTCTGTGGCTTCAAAAAATCCCCTTTACGCTTGCCTTATGAGCGAAAAAGTTAAGTTTCTTCGATTGCGCTGAAATGCAATTTACGGTGGTTTCTAACACTTCTAAACATAACCAGCCGTCGTATTTTTCCTGTCGGTTGACCCTAAATCGGTTTCAGAGACAATATGGGTACCGAAATGATATTCAAAATTTGTTATTTCCAATTTCATTTTCAAGACATCTTCTATCTGGGGGTTTTCAACACCAGTAGGTAAACAAAATCAAATTTTTAATAATGATTAATGAAGTAATTTTTTTTTCTCAAATAAGCACTTAATATTCTTGACTTAAATATACTAATAAGACCAAAGGCTGTAAGTTTCTCATCTTCGCTCGAAAAAAGCGAGGCAAAATATTTATTATCGTAAGCTGAGCGCAGTTGCTTTGAATTTGAGAAGTATTTTTTCATCTCAAGCCTTTTTAACACGCTTATTAGCTTCACCTGTATGCTTGCTTGCGGGCTTGCTTGTATGCTTGTTTGTCAGTTTGTAACCGACTTCTTTGAACTTGATTTTGACCAACTTTGAACGGTCAGATTTAGTTTAAACTTTGCACACTTATCAAGGACCGATTACAATACAATAATTCCATAAGTTTGTCCCATTATCCTGACCAGGATCTCAAGGACTAAAAAAAAAAAAAGCATAAAACTTCAGATTGAACTGAAACTTTGCACACTTATCAAGGACCGATTACAATACAATAATTCCATAAGTTTGTCCCATTATCCTGACCAGGATCTCCAGGACTAAAAAGCAAAAATAAATTATAATTTAAAAAAACTAAAAAACACGCTTTAATGAACTAAAAAGTAAAAAATAATTAATTTTATTGTAAAAAAGCGTGGGGTGCTTTGTATCATATTTTCATACCACCCCACGCTTTTTTACAATAAAATTAATTATTTTTTACTTTTTAGTTCATTAAAGCGTGTTTTTTAGTTTTTTTAAATTATAATTTATTTAATATTCTTTGCAGAGATTATTATTCAGTAAATTCAACATTTAGCTTCGGCAAACCTTCGGCCTGATCTTGGTCGAAGCCGAATGCTTTTTCGAAGGTAGCCGAAGCCCAAGCTTCAGTCGAACTGTAGGTAATAGTAATTATAAGCAAAGCTCTTGAGCATCGTTGCTTAAGAACACGTTCATTGTTATACAGTGAAATGCACAAAACCACACGTAACTTGTGATCGGAGAATATAACAAAGAGAAGATACGAAAGAAGAACGAAGGAAGGCAGATTCATCCGTGCACATGGTGGAGTGGAGAATCAGTTCGCGGTAGACGGTCGTGCGAGTAGCTTGTAGATATTATTATAATATAGCACACGGTAAATACGGTTAACGTTGTTTTAACATCGCGCGTTTACTACGTAGGTACAACTCGAAACATATTGAGTAGGGACAAGTACCTACTTTTATAGTTGTACCTTAACAAGGTGTAGTACCACCACATATTATTACGTTTGTACTTTAAATAGTGTTGCCAATGTTCCCGATTTAGTGGACTATTTGCCGATTTTTTTTAAAAAACTATTTCCGATCTATATCTCTTAATTTAATTACCGACGTAAATATTTTTATTGATAATTGAAAAGTAAAAGCGAATTATTTTTTTTAAACTAAACTTTTTTTGCTACATTTATTTAACATTTTGTAAGTTTTACGTCTTTTTATTATTGTCAAAAATGATAAAATAAGAATTTTAAAAATTGTGTAATGCTAACAGGGCCGGGGATAAAAATTGTTGGGCTCTATATACTGATGGTTTTTGGACCTCACATCAGAATTGTAGCACAAATAAAAAGAAAACCTATTTAACCTAATTTAAACTTCAACTTCCATTCCCGGCAAAATTCTTAGCAAAGAAAAACTAATTTTGTCAATTTTGAATTCCGATCTGTTCTTTTTGTTGTAATGTGCTGATTGACTGTCACTTTAAATTGCTCTATGATGTTAAGTATGAAAATAAACTTGTTACAAAGTCGCTTTTTTTTAAATCCAACTGCTTTATAGTGAAAGTTAATATCTTATGTCACATTATGTCCTGATTTTTTCTAACAACTCTAATATCCAAAACAATTCATCTGTGTGTAAATAGTTAATATCTCTCGCATACACAATTATACATATATTTTGAATTAATACTAATATAGCTATTTGATATTTAAAAAAATTTTAACCCTCGTCTCATGAAAAGAGGGATATTATGTGTTTGGGTCATATGTTTGTATTCTGTGTATCTGTCTGTCAGTTGCATCATAACACTTCCAATGGATGTACTGATTTTGATGCGGTTTTCTATATACGTCAGAACGTTTTTGCGGAAAAGTTGTAGAATACAAAAAAAAAACTAATGAAACACACATAATATATTTCCATAAATAATAAAACATTGTTGTCACTTAGGTAACTTTAGTAATGTGATATGTTTAGTAATGAAATAACTTCAATTAAAAAGTAATAAAATAAAAATTAATTTAAAAATTCCCCCCTTCGAAATTATAGTCCTTTAAAAAGAAAAAAATAATCTGTCTTGTACCGTAATTGTGGATTGGTACCTTCTTACTTAGTTAGCGCAAATAGTATGTATGGTTAAGTCGAACCCATGAACCCACGCACTGGTCCAAGACAGATTATTTTTTCTAAAGAACTGCTATGTCATGTTTTTTTTAGAATTTATCGTTTTTTTATAAGTGAAACTAAGTATTTACTGAATTCACTCTCATAATTTGAGCTAATTTCTCCCTCCTTTGCCATCTGTCGCTTCTAACATTAATTTTAATTTATTTTATGACCATTTAAATCTGAATGAGATATTTTTAATTAGGTAAGTACCTACCTAATTCTAAAAAATAGGCAAAAAATATTTTGCTTGGAATAAAGCCCGACCCGTCCAGTCAGTTAAAAGATACACTAAACTGGCTTGTATTTTGCGTTGCTTCAAAAGCGCTACACACTGTAATATTTCTATTATTATGTTAAAATATAAGTCCATAGTATTATCTGAAGGATATTATTTTTCGAAATATTAAAATAAGCAGTTCGATATGATATAGAATGTGCAAAAAATGTGTTTTAATATATTTTCCTATACATATACATGTATTTATTATACACTATATTGGCGTTGGTCGTATGACGGGACTTAGGGGTTGGACCATAAAATTTCGACGTTTCATATCACTGAACAACATTTTTGAAAATGTGTGTGTCGATGTAAACGAAATTTGGTGCACACCGGAACTGATTTAAAATGAACACAATATTATAGGTTGAAGTTTTTTTTCTTTGGGTCCGCAAATACCGAAAAAATAACAACATTGTTTCAAAAACAAAATTTAGCTTTTTAAAATTAAAAAAATGGTCTTAAATTTATGATAATGCAAGTCGGCGTATAGTGAATTACTTACTGTATACACTATACAGGGTGTATCAAAAAAGGTGTCCGCAACTTGGTGATGCTAAAAGAAGAAGAAAATGTTAAGAAACCTATGTCCGATTCTCAAACGCTTACAAGTTCTGATAATATTTACTATAGTAACAAGCTTAACGTACATAACAGGATTTATTAATCTCAATCTATAGGTTGTCCCGGTTGTCCAAAATCAAATTTGAACATAGCAAAATAATGAGTGCAACAAAGAAGATATTTAATGTGTGCAACAAAGAGATCATAATATTTAAATTCACTTTATGCTTTAGATATTTCCATATGGATACTTTATTGTTTACTTAGTTTGAAAATTTACCTAGCCATGATTACATTCTATCTTTGTCGCGCTACTCATTTTGTTTATATTTTCCTTCTTGCGCTTATTAATTTGGTATGTTCAGTTTGATTTCGGACAACTTGTAACAGAACATCTGTTAGTGTTATTAAGGCGTACCCACGGGTTCACCCTCGTTAATGTTGTTTTTTTTTTTTGGGTATTCAGTACCCTTTAGTAGAAGCGCGATGATAAAAAGCTTATCCAATTTCAAATCGGTTCAATAGTTTTCAAGTTAACCCAAAAGAAACAAACAAACTTACAAACACAAAAATTATAAAAATTGCTCATTAGGTCGAGGTATATCCCATAAACTGCTATATCTAAGTCGAACTTTAGTTAAAACTTGCAGACGCTAATGACCTTAGTTGTCGAGCGTCTTTAATCTACGATTTGACTGTCTTTTATAAAAACTTGCAATTACAAAGTTACGATTTTATTTATCTGGTTTGATTAAGTGTTGAGCGACTTTAGTACAGTTGCTACGATGGTTTAATAAATGTGTTAGGTTAAGGGTATTGAACGAGGGTCCAGCAGGTCTGTCGGTTCTTGCGGATCGCAGATCTCTTCCGCGAGGTCAGACAAGCCGGAGAACGAAGCACGGGCATATGCATGTATGGGTGCACACAGTAGGTACAATGTCTGCGATATATTATAGAGTCTGTCCCAAAAACACTGAGACAAGCTAAAATTTCCGAAAAGAAACTTTAAAATTTTAAATCACAGTTTACAATTTTTTTTCCCAAATTGCCCACAGTTAACATTTTTATAAATTGTCAACCAAAAATTACAGTAATGCAGACATATTATTGAGACCCTATGTTCCACAGGGTAGTATACATACATTGAATTTATTTTATTACTAAACTAGCGGCCCGGTCCGGCTTCGCCCGGATTCTAAGTAAGCCCGGGTGCTAGGAATCTCCCGCAGGTGCAATACACTACTCCCTCGCTTCGCTCGTTCGCTTGAATGTTATTAATACACTACTCACTCGCTTCTCTCGTTCGCTCGAACATACTTACTCGCTTCGCTCGTTCGCTTGAATATTATAATTACATTAATCAATCGCTTCGCTCGTTCGGTCCCGGGTGGTACATTACTTACTCGCTTCGCTCGTTTGCTTGAATATTATAATTACATTACTCACTCGCTTCGCTCGTTCGCTCCCGGATGAATTTTTCCAATGTATTAATAGTTATTCTGCTAACCAGGGCGGAGAAAAATCCAAAAAATCAAAGATCATGAAAATCGGTCCAGCCGTTCTCGAGTTATAAATGGTGTAACTAACTAACTAACACGACTTTCTTTTATATATAAGAGAAGATATAGCACATTATAATATTATCACAGTGACCTATGACAGAATGTATTTTACGTTTGCCTGTTCATTACCAGTGAATCCTTTTGCCTCGCTTTCTTGTCGATCCTGTTCCTGAGACACGCTGTAGAGAATCATATATACACACACTCACATAATACGTTGGTAACACACAACACACTACTGATGGACAAAACAGTTCTCTTTCAATAGCCAGGTGTTACTGTCCATGTTATTTAAAAATAATTCTAAATTCTTCGGAGAGGAAAAAAAAAAGTTGTTTTAATAATTTTTATAAATCTTATCTTCATATTTAAATAAAAAATAACCATTCTTTTTGCAACTGTTCTTTTGGTAACTCATTAGCCAATTACTTTATGAACAAGTTCATTGAGAACCAGCTCTTTAAGAACCAGTTCTTTGAGATTCATCATTCAGCCCTTTAAGAAAGTGTTCTTTAAGAATCTGTTTTTAAGAACATGTTCTTTAAATACCTGTTTTTTAAGAACCCGTTCTATAAGAACCTGTTCGTTAGTTTTCGGAGGATAGCATATGTACAGATCAGACGTGTTTTCGGCACGCTCCGTGTTTTCATATAGTTTAGATGTTTTTAATGTTCCGTACCAAAATTGGTAAAATACGACAACTCAGAATCACCTCGATGTCTGTCTGTTGTTCTTACAATTTGTTTGAAAATATTGCAAATCGCAAACATGCCTGTATATTTCAATAGCTTTTTAAGAATTCCATTCTTTAAGAACCTTAAAACGAGTTAAGATTCTATTCTTTATGAGCCTGTTCTTTACTGAACAAGTGAACAACATAAATAAGAGCTGCTGTTTTTAGAACCGGTTCTTTTTCAGTAACAGTTAGTAAATAACTGTTACTGTTTTTTCGGTCCCATCACTATACACAACATACATACCTACTCGATAGGTATGGCGCAAATGTATCGTAACTAGTCTTCATCTACCAAAGCGTCAGAGAGTCATGCATGCTACCGCCGCGCTGCTGCTGATTTCTTCTCTCGCGGTGCCGGTCATTAGCATGCTCCATTAGAAACGCCATCGATCTCTCTCTCTCTTACTCCACTGATCTTGTTTTAAACATCTCTTCAGTGTTTATTGATAACTCGAACGAAGTCAACTTACTACGTACACGTGTTTTCGACTTATACCGGATTTTAACAGTTCTTGTGATTATTAAAATATTTCTATCTGGCCAGTTTTTAATTTTTTGTGGTTCAATGTTTTGATTAGTATGTGCAGTATTTATTGAAAATGTATGTGTTCAAAAAATATTCACACCAAATGTGTCAAACATCATTTAACTTTTGCGGCATTTAAGAATGTTCCGATGAAAGAATGTATTCTTAAATTTATATATAAAATACCTAAAGTATATTTGTTTGTTTGTAAACGTAACACATGAATATAGTCGCAACTTGGTTGTGTCACAGTAAAGTAATCACTGAAACTAAAAACAAAAATGAGAGTCATTTTATTTGATAACATTTTTTAATCAAAAATATAGTAAACAGTTAATTATTTAAAGTTCAAACGGACGGGATATAATTAGGTAAAATAAATAATAAATTGTTTTATATTTATTTTATATTTTGTTCGTTAGTGAGAAATGTTAAGAACCTAGGAAAAGAAAGTTAATAATGTTAGATATCAAATGAAATCAATTGAATTTCCATGATGTTTACACATTGCAATAATGTCAAAACAAATGCTATTTATTTAAATGCATTTTTGTTTTAACCAACTGCAACGGTAGAATTTACATATTATTTGATTTTCAAAATTATATCTAACATTTTGGTTAGAGTCGGTTGTGTATTGTCGCTTCGAAATTTAAAAATTAATTGCAAAAATCTATATTAAATTAATTATTAATAGAAGATCTCAAAGCAGAAAAGAATTTCGACCGATTTTACTGTATATAATTTTTAATACACTTTTCCGTAAGGAAAAGTATCTATAATGATAGGGTCAAAAATCATGTTCGTGTTAAGGTCAGATTCTCATTGTCCAGGAAAATTTGTTCTAGTCTCAAAACATAAAGAAAAGTGAGTTTTGCATGGTGATTGTGCGTGTGTGTGATTTCCTTTCGTTTACAATATCCTCTGCAAAAATGCACCGATATGAATGATTTTTAGTTAAGTATGGCTCAGTAAGGACTTCAAGCCTATAGGGTACTACTTTCTGTACTAATACGCACAGGTTATGATAAATTTCCAGTCAAAAACAACAACACGAGCGAATCTACAGATAAAATCTACATTCATGCGAGTAAAGACACAAGACACATGCTAGGTTATGAATCGGTAATTAGCTACCTACTTTTATTACACAAACTTTAGGATTATCAAAGGGTAAGTTCGGTTTTGCACTCGATTGATCGAGCCGAACGAACAGATTTTTGGGCACGTAACAAGCGAGCAAATCGAGCCATCTAAACAATTCCGAACGTAATCTAGCAGATTTTTTCAAACGTCAGAATAAAATGCCGCCAGTAATTTAAAGTCTTATTACTAAAGCCGAAATATATTCTTTATTGCTCTTCATTTTGATTTAATTCAACATTGTTATAATAATAAATCATGATTCACAATTTTTTCGTTTTATTCCTTTATTTTAAAATTAATAGTACTACCGGTTGTTAATTTTTTCGACCCATAGATATAATAAATATTTTATTTAATCATTCTTGTGCGATATAGACTTAATGGTTATTACTATTCTTTGGAATAAATATTATTCGTGTATTTTTACCTATTGAAAAATTACCTCATATAAATAAACTTCGAAATGTATCCATTCTTACAACAAGTGTTTCCGCTCATTTTTAAAATGAATGCTCTGAAGATGGTTAAATCTGCTTGCTCACTCGCTTTCCTCGGAGCTCATAGAGCGTGCTCGATCTCCTCCAGATTTTAAATCCGAACGCAGGATACAGGTCTTTCAGAGCATATAAATGTTAAATTCGAACGCATTAGATCACTCAGATCGATTTGAGCTCAAAACCGAACTTACCCAATATAGGTTTCCTACCAGTGATTTTATATATCCTTTGTAGATATCAATATACTCATTATATATTATTGTAATAATTATGTAATTAATAAATAATTTGTAGACTTCTTTCTAACACGTCGTGCAAGATACATCTAACTTTTTCTAATACATGACTATCACTATCTCGCTATTGCTGTTGTTTACCTAACAACTAAACCGAAGGGATGGCAAACCTATGGCACGCGACGGAATATTGTTGGCACACCATTGCTTGAGATACACAATCGAAATAATTAAAAATATGTTAGATGCTGTCGAAAAATTTTACTATCATTCAAATAACATACTATATTATGAGATCGACATGACAAGTAGATGAAAAATTCATGACACTCAATGCATTATTGAAATAATTCATTTCATTTACCTATATACATGGTGTAAAAAGTTTCTTTAAATAAATCGAACAGTTTTTGAGATAAATAAATCGAACAGTTTTTAAGAAATTTGGTATCCGAATGCCATAATAATTGTGAATTAATGTAGGATCCTTGATAGATCCATCATTTTTAAAGATAAAAGGTATATTTCATATTTTATATCGCTAATCAAAATCGTTTCCTAAATATGGCAAATTTAAATTTCCAAGTGTCCAAATACACAACATCAACTTGAATATTACGTGAAAACAATTTATTGTTAATTATTATTAATTTACTAAATCAACACTAGCGCCCTCTTTTTAGAAACTCAAATTTGTTTAAAATTTCTTTTTGCCTGCCCTAAAAAAGCCATGGATACCAAATTTCAACTAGATATCTCAAAAACTGTTCGATTTATTTAAAGAAACTCAAATATAAAATCTAACTTTAACACCCTGGATATCTGAAACGAACGACATTTTTATAAGGCAAGTTGGGTTAAATCTTATTATTTTCATGTCTAGAATATATAAAGATTACTTTGGCGCATTCTTTACGAAACACCTTGTATATCCACATTCTAAAACAAACTATGGTATTGTATTAAGTAATTGTATCTAGTACTAGCTTTTCGGCCCGGCTTCGCCCGTGTAGATTTTGGTTTAGACAACGAAATAATCGCTAGAGCAACAAATTTCTCGTATATAACTTTTCATTGTATTTATTATAGTTTAGCCAGTGTATACCAATAAATCTCAGAAATCACGTGCGGGATATTCGACTGCTTTACATTTTCACTCACTGCTCATCTCTCTTTTGCCTTAGTGCAATAATATATAACCTATGTCACTTGGGAAGAAGTAGATTAGCCACGACAAATAAACAAACATACCTACTTTTCCTCTTTATAACGTTAGTACAGATATAGAAAATCACTGGTAATTAAGGTACTATTTAAACTTTAAGATTATCAAAATTTGTTTGCTACAAATACATAAGACCTCATTATCATACGAGATTTTTGTAACATATTTTTTAAGTCACGTAACGCATTAATAAACCCTCCGCTCCCTAAATCTTGAGACGTGAATCAGTTATTAAAGCCTACACATAGTTCTATAATTTACCTGTAATTATGTTTCACGATTAAAGATTCTTATATAACAGCTATCGTTTAAATCTTGACACTCCCCATTATTAATTGCGTATGAAAATATTAATATATCAAGCTCACATAGTACATTTAGGTCATTTTTTAAAAAGATGATTATTAACCTGTACAGTTCTTTTCCATATATAACATAGTAGTTGGCCAGTCCGGATTCGCCAGGTGCTAATCGCTATTTTACGTTCACTGATCATCCCCTTATTGCCATAGTGTAATTAATATATATAGAACCTATATTTAGAAAAGTATTAACAGACCACTTACTTAAGTAGGATAAAATGAATGCTCCTCATAAATATTATGTATAATTTTTGTATAAAATATCTCTCTTCATGTATAATAATTTGTCAAATGTAGTACTTTATGGCAAATGATTTTTTGTTGTATGATATACTAATATCTGGGTGCCGAGCTTTGCTCGGATGAGTTCAAAAAAATAGTACTTGTATGCTGTGAGATATTATTTTCTCAGAATATTATTCCGAAACGAATTTATTTCTGAAACATAATTTAAATAATTGTTTCTGTTAAATATTTTAAATACCTATGTGTATTTTTAAGCGTAAAAACTAAGTATCAACTTGAATCAAGCATTTTTTCCTGTAAATATTACTTAGGTCGCCATTTTCAAATCTACCGCCGTTATTGTTTTGTTGACTGAAGAGCTCGCAAAAACCGATTTTCATAGATTGAATATCTTGTAAAAATGTTCGAATCAGATGAAATTCTGCTTGCCCGTTGCCGTTTCAATAATCCATTTTTAAACATTGATACCAAATATCAACTTTATCGAAGTACTTTTTCTCTGTGATGTCATCTTAGCAACTTTCAGTAAATTTCAGTAAATTTCAAATATTTTTTTTGCATAGAAGGTACCTACTGAAAAACTCACAAAAATCGATTTTCGAAGAAATAGAATTCATATTATATCTTTTAATAACAAACGTCAGACTATAAACCTGCAGCGCAAAACTTTTTTGCATGCATCTTCACCATAGTTTTTAAAAATCGATGTGTTTTGATATACTGCATGCCTGCATCGCTAGAAGTGCGGCCCTTCGGGCCGCCGTGCAAATTTTTAAACAAAACTTTTTTGTATGTATCTTAACAATAGTTTTCAAAAATCGATGTGTTTTTACACAGACTCGCGGTGCCAGAAGTGCGGCCCTTCGGGCCGCCTATTTGTCATTATTTACATATTGTGCAAGACACTTCTTATATTAGTGTTCATTTACAGTTTTAACCCTTGTGATATATTATACAAAATCTATGTAGAAATAGGCTTCGAATCGATCTGACAATTGACCGAGTTATAAATAAAAAAACTCTTTTTTTTAATTGCTCCCCCTGGGACCAAGATTCCTACCTAGATCGATTTCTCGCCCCGAAAAATCCCCATTCTGTAAATTTCATCAAAATCGTTATTCTTTTTTGAGAAAAAAAAGTCTAGGTAAGATTATACGTCATACTATATTTAACGTACATAATATACATATTTTATATAGGTAATATAAAAATAACATACTTAGGTATCTATTTATTTAAATATTAGTTAAAACTACTTACATAATTACGTTTAGTTTTTATTTCTGTTATTCTTTACTATACAAATAGTTCACGGATTATTTTAAAATAAGTTAAAAATTCTGTCAGAGTATTTTGACATATAAATAATGAAAGTAGTTTGTTTTCTCCAAAGCCTACTCACGATATTACAATGTTTTGACAGGTCAAAAAACCGTTTTTAAAAATGATAAAATCGATAGGAAAACGAATTTTTCCAGGGATGAGACCTAGCTAAATCGATTTTTTGCCCCCCGAAACCCCTTTTCGGTAAATTTGATCAAAATCGTTAGAGCCGTTTTCGAGAAAATATTTATATAGATACATAGAAACATATATATATACAAGATTTACTCGTTTAATAATATAGGGGGATGTATTTCTAATTGTATTTTCTTTTTTTTTGTTTGTATTTTTTTTCTGTGGCCTGTTATTGGGATTTTCCTGTTGGCTGCATTAAATAAATAAATATTGCATGTCAAAAAATGGGCTTTTAAACAATCAAAGAATTTTGCAAATCGGTTCTCCAGTTTTGAGATAACATAGATACAAACTTCTTCTTTTATATAATTAGTGAGAAATATCTGAAGTAAAAAAGTATAAATCCAGTAATAAACAATTTGTGACGCCATTTTAGAAGAAAAACACTGACCGTAATGCCAACCCTTCCGACAAAATAATGTATTATTTGCTAATAAGCAAAGGTATGCATTGTCAAGGCCGGATTTACCCTAAGTGCCGCCCTGGGCCACCGTGAAAAATCCCGCCACACACTGAAGTTGTTTTCACAATTTTGTAAATAAAACTCCAGTGTTCATAATTTTACACACATTCTTAATAATGAGAAAAATATTTTATTTATTTTAATTTATTAATGTTTTCACGTTCCAAATTTTGCCGCCCCTGAAAATTTGCCGCCCTGGGTACTAGCCCCTAGTGTAAATCCAGCGCTGTGAATTGTGGTATCTAAACATGAAAGTTTTTCGACAATGTACAAAAATTACTCCTTAATACGTAACATTCCGTAAAATAATTTGTTCTCAGTTTGAATATTCAGCAAACATTTTATTAATCTAAAATCTGCAACAAATTATATGCGCCCTTCTCTATTCGCAAAGTAGTGTGACCCTGTCTAGCTGATTTTGTTAAAATTTTAGAGGCTCCTTTTAATCTACGAAAAGGTTAAATTTTGATTTTAAAACAATTTACAATTCTGTGAATTTTGTTAATGTTTTCATGTTGAAAAAAATTTCAACCCCTAAATACACTCCTTAAAAGTGTTCAGCTACGTCCATTTTAATTCGTGAAGTGATAGATTCCAATTTTGTACCAAAGTTTAAATCGAAGTCATTCGAGATTAATCAAGCTTTTTTCTAACTTTAAAAATAACTGAGCTACCACCAACAAAGAATTATTTGGGTCAACTAGTACTCTACATTGTCGTCAAATATATTACTAATTTCAAAGAGTTTTTATCTGTAAAAAATCTTTTTGATAACAGGTACTGCAGTTTGCACAGTATTTAAAAGAGTTTTATCTATTCCGTCTTGTTGCACTAATTTTGTTTTATTTTAATTAAATCGCTGTGTTCAGAGATATTGCAACGTGCATGCTCTACATAATATAGCCTTAATTGTATTATAAACAATGGAGAATAGTGTTTAGTCCTGCGGGACTGACAACACTTGAATTTACATACAAGTGAATTTCACCGAAGACGCAACTTGGCTCTGGCTGGTTTTACATCACTATAAGCAATGACTTAATTTTAATTTTAAAAAATTTGCTGTAATTCATTTTTTCTTTAATAAAATATTAAATAGTGATGCATGTTTTTGCCGACAACGCATGCACATTATACACGAATTATTTCTAGCTACTTTCGACCCCCTATAACTCAAAATATATTTGACCTGCACGTTTGTAATTTTGTTTGTTTATTAAGGCCCCCCCCTTCCATTTACCCAGAATCCCAAATTTTATAAAAGAAACTCAAATATCGCTATTTTTAACACTGATTCACTCACTCACTCATCAAAAACTACTACCGGTTGACCATGGACATATCAATCTAGGGACAGAGTATAAAGTGCCACTTTAGACGAGAGGGGGAAGACATTCAGGGGAGGGTGCATGCTTATGTTTCATGCTACGTCTATGGTGCATGTGTCCACATTCTATCGGCCGCTTCTTTGCGCATGCTCAATTGCGCAAAAAACAGCCGTTTGTTATTGTTTGGACGACACTTTGACACGTACAGTGCTTGCGCAACTGAAGTAGCCAATAGAATGTGGGCACCCTTGCTTCCTCACCCCCCCCCCCTCAACAGCAACCACCCCACTCACTTGTACTCTGTCTCTAGATTTCTAGTCCATGCGGTTGACTTAGAAACTTGTTTGCCATAATATAGTTAAGTAATTGAGCATAATATATAAAGGAAATAATGAGGAAACAGTTAATGATTGTGTGTCGAGAATAGTCGAAATTGAAAGCAAAGTTATTGGTGCGCTGTAAAATGACAATTGAGAGATTTGTTGCTCTTGATTATTTTGCTGCCAAGCCAAAATTTACCCGCGCACAGCCGGGTCGAAAAGCTAGTATAGAATATTAAAATAGAGATATAATTAAAATCAATCGTCGCGCCGCGGCGACTGCGTCATAAAATAAAGATAGTACATATTAAATAATAATATTATTTTATTACAATAATAAATATCTAAATAATGATCATTAAATAATATATATTAAACTTTAATTAATTTTAACTGTAAACTCATTGTTGTACCACGTTTATAAAAGAGATTTAACTATATTTAATGCTTATAAATTAATCCATTATAGCTGTGTAAACTAGACGAGTTTTTTTGTTATTTAATATAGAAGGTATTCAAAAAGTCGGCAAAAAAGGGTGATATTCATAAAACGATCCAAATACTTAAAACTTTGATTGCTTAGATCTTTAATTTTTTAAGATATCAATAGATTTAAACGACGTAGTTTTTGCTCTGTAATATTGGGAATTTTAAATTTGCAATTCTGTAAAGAATACAATCAGTAGGTAAACTGGTTGAACATATTTTATAAGATCGATAATACATTTTTGATGTTACGTGTATATTACCCTAACGAGCGTGTGGAGAAATGACGTCACAGTGGTAAACGTTACTATTAAAAAATCAAAAATTTAAAACTCTATTTCTTCGTTTTATATCAACGGATTTTAAAAAAATTCACGAGTGATTTTGTTTTGCCCTATATTTTACTGTACTGAAGAAAATATTGCATTTTGAAGGTAATTGGAAGCTTCTTAAGGTGCTTTTGCAAATTTTAAAAGGCTACTTGAAACATTCTATGTCGCACAGAAAAAAGCACATCTATAAAAACAAAAAATATTATCAATAATGATAAGGATTCTAGGTTTTCATAACATAAATTACCTATTGTATGTCATTGCTGCAGGTACATTCAAATTTGAAACGATAAATTAACAGAATTAAAAAATAATATTTAGCATTAAAATGACAGCGTGTATGCATAATAAAACAGAATAGGTATTTTAATAGTAAAACTTCGCATTTTACATGAGATTATGCAATATATCTACGGATTTTCAAATATTTGTATGCAATGCTTTAATTAAACAGTTATGTAATCTAGTTTGTTGAAAATTTAATATAATCCATTTAAAGAGCGCAGTTTTCAAATTCTAAATCCAATGATTATATATTTTATGGACTCAGACAATTGTATTTACAGTGAGGAACAGAAAGTGGGCATCATATGGGGAAAACTTTTATTTATGAGGCAACAACTAAATCTTTTATTGCAAAGAATGTATATCACATGGCAGTTGATATATTTAATACTATACCTGTACACGTGCAAAAGTTACCCCTGCCTAAATTTAAAAAAAAATGAAAGAACTCTTAATTAGTAAATGTTATTATAACAATCACGATTTCTTAAATGATGGTATTTTACAATTTTAACCTATGTAATTTTATGTGCCTTATTATTTACTGACCTTTTGTACACCATATTTATGGTTAAACGCAAATAATAAACATTCTATTCTATTCTATCAAAAATTTGATTTCGCAAATCGGTCCTGGCTTCATAACAAACACTGAAAACAAAAAGTAGACTTATTTTATTATTTCAATTTGACGGAAAATAAAAATTTTTTGAACTGATTTTCTAAAAATGGAATTACCTATTTGTAAATATCCAAAAAGTTATTAAAAAAAGCATTCTCAGCTCTGGGCTCGTGGGCCATTTGCCTGTGTGCGCTCTTTGTTCAATCAGGACGATGGACAAAGAAAGCAAATTACTTAAATAAGTACACCCTTTTACTTTTACATTTAATACGGGGACGAAAGATATAAAGAGGAATTTCATGTGATCGTGTTAAAATTTGATTTTGATTTTCGCGAATGTAGGTTTTCAAGCCCCTGAACCCCAAAAAAGTGTTTTTTAAACATATATCTGTCTGCCGTCTGCCTGTCTGTCGCACCTACAGTCCAAACCAGATCTTGGCTCAAATATGTAAAAAAAAACTGGAAAATCTTTTTTTCTCTCTAATAAACGGCTCTAACGATTTTGATTAAATTTTACACATGGATGCTTCCTTTGTCGCGATCCAAGTATAAGCTGACATGGCTAGGTCTTCCTAGAAATTGCAGGTGATGAATATGGGAAAGTTAGTCCGAGCTCTGACGAACCGTTTATTTTGTATCTCTTCAAGGTTTAAGAGATAGCGGAGATAGCGGAAGTTACCCCGTGCACTCTTAGTCTCAAATCTTTTCCCCTCGCCTAAACGGTTCCCGCTTTCCAGACGAAATTTTTAAAGCTAAAGGGTTCGGGTGAACGCCAAATGAAGGACCAAGAATCACACTACAGATCCTACAGGCTTAAAATTGAAAAAAAATTCAAGAAAAAACTTACAACTTTTAAAAAAATTACGTAATCTTTCACACTGTATCCAAAACTTTTTTTCAAAAAATTCGCCTGCAGGATCTGTAGTGTGAATCTCGGTCTTTTATTTGGCGTTTACCCGAACCCTTTAGCTTTAAAAATAGCGTCGGGAAAGTAGTAACCGTTTTTAGGCAAGGGGAAAGGATTTGAGATGAAGGGTGCAGGGGATATCTTCCGCTATCAAATGCTCTTAAGGGATATATTTTTACAGGAAAAGACTGTTTTTTATAACATCAGGTTCTTTTTAAATAAAAGGAACACCACCTATTCGTAAAGAACTGTTTGCCCGACACTAGCATAGATTAAGATTAAAGATTAAAAGCAATTAGGGGTGGTCCTGGATTGGCCCATAAGCTGCACCTCATCCTAGAAGGATTTTTGTGCTCCCCTTTAGCTGGATCTAGTCCACAAATAGCCTGGATCTTCTTATGAGCTCCAGAAGATTTGGCACTAGATTATCCTGTGGAATAATTCCATCCTCATCTATATATCCAAAGATGGTTGTCCTTCTGTAGGCTAGCGCTTCACATTCGAACACGATATGGGTGGCTGTTTCATCCTCCATATCGCAGAATCTACATAGTGTTGATTCCTGTCGTATCCCCATCACATGTAGGTGTTTCCTTAGAGAAGCGTGACCGGTCAAAAGCCCAATAACCTTTCTAAGTGTTGGCCTGCTGAGTTTGATTAGGTCCTCAGTGAGCCTGGGGGAGGGGCCTGCGATCATTTTCTTCCCGTGTTTGTTACCTGAAACCAGGTTCCATTCAGAGAGATGTTGCTCGCAGGTCCATTTCCTAACAGTATGTTGAACACATTTGTAAGAAATCCCACAGACTGGTTCTGGTCCAATGAATTTCGCAGAGGCTCCTTGTCTAGCAAGGGTATCCGCTTTTTCATTGCCCTGGATTCCTTCATGACCTGGCACCCACATTAAGAGAACTTTGTTTCTCCTACCCAGGTCATTTAGTAATTGATGACAATCCCATACCAGCTTAGAGCTAAATTTATAGGATTGTAAGGCTTTAATTGCTGCTTGGCTGTCAGATAGAATACGGATTGGCTGGTTTCGATAGCCCCTCGCAATATTCTCCTGTGCACATACAGCAATCGCCATTACTTCAGCTTGGAAAACTGAGGCGTGAGTTCCTAGGCTCAGACTTGTGTCACTCCTCGGTCTCTCACCATGGATTCCAGCTCCGACTCCACTGGTCATCTTTGAGCCATCCGTATACCAGATAAGGCTGTTTGATAACTGTGGGATAATTTTCTTCAGTTCCTCTCTATCACGAATGATAGTGTCATAGGTCCTATTGAAGCAATAGACTGGAGTCATTCTGTCCGACAACATACGTAATGTGTGGTCATCTATGATTCCAGTAATGCGGGTGTGACCAATTTTTACATCTCTCCACTGCCCCGCATTCTGTAGCCGGGATGCTTCCAGCCTCGCTTCTTCCATTACGTATAGGTGTAATGGTGGGAGGTTTAGGATCACATCCAAAGCAGCAGATGAGGTGCTGCGTATGGCACCTGTTACGCCTAGGGTTGCTAGACGTTGCAGACTCGCCATTTTGTTTTTAGCAGTAGTCTGTTGTACCTTTGGCCACCATAGTAGTGCCCCATACGTTAGTCCGGGTCTGATTACTGTGGTATATAGCCAAAATGTTAATCTGGGGTTAAGTCCCCAGGATCTGCTAAAAGAGCGACGGGACATCATCAAAGACGTTTTTGCTCTTTTTAGCACTTTATCCAGATGTATATTCCAGCTGAGTGTTGAGTCTAGGTTCAAGCCCAGATACTTCACCGCTTTGGACATCTGTAGTTCTCCTTCGAAGAGGCGAAGAGTTCTGTTAGGCTCCAGCTTTCTTTTCCTGGAGAACGTGACAATTACGGTTTTTTGGGGGTTGACTTTGAGGTTTTCCCCCTCACACCAAGTCTGGACCTCTGTTAGAGCTGTCTGCATAAGATCTAGACAGATATCCATATATTTTCCTCGGACCATGATAACAACATCGTCTGCATAGCCTTGAGTATACATTCCCATTTGATTGAGTCTTGTCAGGAGTTTGTCCACCACAAGGTTCCACAGTAAGGGTGATAGTACCCCCCCCTGTGGACAACCTCGGGCGGCAGATACCTCCAACGTGTCCTCAAACAGTGTGGCATGTATTTTCCTACTTCTTAGCATGTTGCCTACCCATTTAGTTAGAGTAGGTGAGCAATCCTTTTCACGAAGGGCTGACTCAATAGACACAAATGATGTGTTATCAAATGCCCCTTCAATGTCAAGGAAAGCCCCTAAAGCTATCTCCTTTGTATCCAGAGATTTTTCTATCCTGCCAATCAGCTGGTGAAGCGCCGTCTGACAGGACTTTCCTGCTTGATAGGCATGTTGATACTCCGAAAAGAGAAGGTTATTCGGCCCTCTTCCTCGGATGTACCTATCAATGAGTTTTTCTAACGTCTTTAAAATGAAAGACGACAGACTGATTGGTCTATAGGCCTTAGCCTGGGTATAAGACGATTTGCCCGGCTTTGGGATAAATACCACTTTCACCTTTGTCCAGCTATTAGGGATATAGCCAAAAGCTAAACTGGCCCTAAATAGACGGAGTAGATGTGGGATCAGCTGATCGGCCCCTTGCTTCAATAGAGCTGGTATTATGCCATCGGGGCCTGCTGATTTAAATGAGCTAAAAGAGTCTAGTGCCCATTTAATTTTGCTGTGTGTTACGACCTCCTTCGCTAACACCCAGGATTCCCGCGTTGCTCTGTAGGCCACAGTAGGATAGTCCTGTGAATCAAGGGGAGTTCCTACACAGCGTGAGTCTGGAAAATGAGTGCCCAGGAGAATCTCTAGGGTTTCTTTTCCAGTTTTTGTGTATGTCCCGTTGGGTTTCTTTAATGTCCCTACCGGGTTGATAGGATCTTTCGATAAGATCTTATTCAATCGAGAGCAAGCTGTTGTGCTCTCGATTTCCTGGCAGAAGTCTCTCCAGGATTTTCTTTTGGCTCTTCGAATGGCCTGATTATACGTGGTGAGGGCTTTGTGGTATTCGCCCCACATTCCGGATTTCTTCGCTCTATTAAATAGCATGCGAGTTTGTTTCCTCAAGTTTGCAAGTTCATCATTCCACCAGCTCACCTTGCGATTAGAGGTTTTCCTAGTTGTAGGGCAGCTCTGATGATATGAGGAGATAATAGCCTCCCGTAGTTGGTTGGCTGTCTCCTCAATACCAATGGCTCCCCTACTAGGATATCCTACTCCTTCCAACTGAACTTTCAGGGTCTCATTGTATAGTCCCCAGTCGGTTTTCCTTGGATTTCTGTAGTGTGTCTTATCCTCCATATCACCAGATATATGGAAGAGAATGTGTCTGTGGTCCGACAAGGATGGTTCCATCGAAACGTGCCATCCATTCACCTGTTGACTAAGAAATGATGTTCCCCAGGTGACGTCTATGACTTCAGATCTGACTCGGTTTGCAAATGTTGGTTCGCTGCCCGAGTTAAGTAGAACAAAATTTTCCCTTAGAATAAAATCTAAAAGGTACTCTCCTCTTTTGTTCGTATTACTGCTTCCCCATACTACATGGTGAGCATTTGCGTCGCAGCCTACCAGTAGGTGTTGCTGAGACCCCCGACAGAAGGTTGCTAACTTTTCCACTTCCGGTGACGGGAGTGGATCTTCATATGGGAAATATATGGAGGCTACAATGGCCTCCATATGTCTATTCTCCATATGAAGTTTTACTTTAGTTACTGCGACATCTCTGGAACAGAACTCAAGTAGAGGGAGTTGCGCCAGGTAGTTGCCTACAAAAATGCAGGCCCTAACCCTGTCTGATGTGGTGTCATAGATCACCTTACCTCCCAGTCCCCCCAATCCCATAACTCGGCCCCGGAAAATCCAGGGCTCTTGTATAAGGACCAGGGTTAAGTTCTCGGCTTTAATGCGCCGGGCTAGTGCAGCTGTTGCTGCCTTACTATGTTGCAGGTTGATTTGCAACACCTTCATCTTCCCTATCCATAGGTGTGGGTTCAGAGAGGATCCTGATATTGACCCGGCCTACCCCCAAATATGGCTTGAGGTTTAACCTTTTTAAGGTCTCCATCGACTCCTCATCAGCTAAACAGACTAGAGTTTGCCCATTGGTTTCCTCCCGTCTGTTGACTATCGTCCAGTCCTTAGTCTTAAGTCCTTCATTCTGAGCATGAAGGAGTTTCAGACAGTCAGTAGCCTTCGAATCCAGAGTGGTTTTCGGGACCCACATCAGGATTTTAGATGCTCTAATTAGGGTCTTCGAAGGACCCACTTTAAGAGCAATCCCCTTGAAAGGATTCAAGGAAGCCACTGAATTTTTCAGCCATGAGACTGTAGCCTCATCTTTGCAGGAAAAGACTAGCCCACCAGCTGCATCGTACGCACATCTCTCGAATTTAGGGAACACGCCCTTGCTCTTGACGATGAGCGACATAATTTCTGAGCGAAGATTGTCCGCCTCCTCCTTTGACAATTTCTGCTCAGGGTGTGATTCTCTCACAACGGCTATCTTAGTCCCCGTGAGAGCCTCCCTGAAATCCATCCTCGCCTCATCATTGCGGGGCCTCTTAGCAGTAGCCCTAGCGGACGAGGGAGTGGAACCATCCGATCGCGGACGTTTGCCCGGATTAGGGGTTTTTGGCCCCTTATTGCTCGGAGCAGTATCAGCGGTCCCACTGGTCTGTGGTCCTGTTGCTGTCTCTGCTGCACGAGAAGTTTTCTTGTGGGGTCTGGGTCGGATATATTTCTCCCCCCTAGCAAGAACCCTGTCTCTAATAAGCTTTCGCTTTTGAGCCCCAGAGATACGGACTGGTTCGATGGCCAGTCCTTCCACTCCAGGGACTAAATCCAGTGCATCGCCGGCTGAAGTGCCCGCTCGACTGGTGCTTGGTGCCTCCAGATCCGTGTGGGCTGGTTGTGCCCTCACCTGATCTAGAGTCTCGACCTCAGGAACAGTGTGGGCTAGTTGTGCCCTCAACTGAACTTGAGTATCGACAGACGAATCTGAGAGCACTGGGCTCTCGGAATCCGAACTGTCGTCGGGGTTTTGTTTTTTTTTTATATATTTTTTGTTCTCCATACTTATTCCCACGAGTAGCGAGGAATTATAAGTCCACCGCAGCAGCGCCTCTTACCACGGTAAGGGTTAACTGTATCCTTGGAGGGCACCCAGGTACTCCAAGCGCTCCGTTAGTGACCGAACATTAAAAGTCCCTCGGCCTTTCAAGTACATCGGCACGGGTCGCATGACACCTTCACTATCGGGACAGGGTGGGCTACGTTTCGTCTGACCTCTATCCTTTGACCTTACCAGCATGGGTGACCCTTCCAGGAGCACTAGGCTCCCGCTGGCATCGCTCTCTGGGTCATTGAGGTACACAAACCCTTCTACCACGTTAAGGTAGTAGCCCCTTAGAAGGGCACTAGCATAGATACTAATAACTATTATTAAAGTGGCTATAGTTATTATATTCTCGACTATTAGCGATGATAGAGATATAATGCATGCAGGTATAAGTAATAATCGACTGTCTCGATTGATAAAATCGACTTATTATCGATATAGTCAGGCGTACGTATTTATTATTTTTTTACATAGCGCTTACAAGATGATTACCACTTGTCAAAATACTACTTCCATTTGCGTAACTTTTGATGACGTAAATGACTATTTATTTTTTCCATTTTTGAGAAGCTTTTTGCATTTAAACTCTTTAATTGAAAAATACAGACGTTCACTAGTGCTTATACTTGAAATTAGCGTACTTTTTCTACAATTAAGATTATAGTATGAAAAACTCGGGTCGCAGTGCCAAACCCTGTCGACAATATAGTGTATTTGCTATAACAGGCATTGTGGCATTATTATGTGAACATAAGTTTGTTTTTTGACAAAATAAAAAATTTAACCCCTTAATACATCCCTTAAAATAATTAAATTTTTCTAAATTTCAATATTAGACATGGATTTTATCAGTACAACATCTGCACCAAATTAAATACACCCTTCCATAAGTATATCCGTATCAACAAACTAGTGTTTTCATAAAATTTGAAAGTCCGGTCCTGTCGGGCCGATTTTATTAAAATTTTAGCAGCACATTTTAATCTTTTACTAAAGAGTTAAATTTCAATTTTGAAACGATTCTGACAAATTTTTCGCTATTTTTGGGCCCAAAAACTTTTTGGAACCCCTAAATACAACCCTAAAAATGGTTCGATCGGGCCCATTTTAAATAGGCTTCGTGCGGTGATGGGTTCCAATGTGTGTACCAAATTTCGTTTAAATCGATTAAGTCTGTCGAGAGTTATCGTGACACACACACACACACACACATATATATATATATATATATATATATATATATATATATACATACATATATACATAAACATTTTCAAAAATGGTGGCAAACTGTTCAGGGGGGTATGAAACGTCGAGAAATTTTGGTCCGACCCCTAGGTCCCGCCATCCGACCGACGCCAATAGTGTATGTGCCATATGGCAAATACACTAAAAAGGTTTGAGAGATTTCGTATTTATGTGCGTTAAATTTAGGAACACGCGGCAGCAGGTCGGATGTCAGGTGTTTTGTCAGTTGTTTTGGGAAATGATCCTGACAATGTCGTTCTATCTTACCTACTTTTTTTCTTTTTTATTAGTGTTTTTAATTTCCCATTGGAAGTTTGTGTAATGGGTCAGAAAATCGAAATCAAAATATATGATAACAAATTTTTATGTTTCAAGGTCAAGGTCACTACACTATTTTTACACTATTTTTAGAAATATGTCTGTGTGTGTGTATGTGTATGTGTGTGTACGTATGTACGTATGTACGTACGTACGTATGTGTCCATTTCTTTCTAAGACGAAATCTCAAGAATGAAAAATGATATCGACTACGTTAGGGTGCCAATTGACGCGTATTAACGTAAATATGATCTGAAAGAAATTTTTTCAAAATCGGTTCAGCCGTTCTTTTTTCTTAACCAAATAGACTCCAAAAAAGTAGATTTTACACAATATCTCGCGAATAAAAAATTATATCGATTTCGTAAGGGTGTCAATCGAGGCGTGTTAACGTCATTTTGATCCGAAATAAATTTTATAAAAATCGGTTCAGCCGTTTTTTTTTTTTTTTTTAATTATTGTTAAAAATAAATAATAATTATGTTTTAATGATTAAAATGATTACTTTTCTGTGTAATATCTCATTTAATTATTATTATTAAATATTTATTAAACTGGGAAGTTTGTCGTGTGGACCTCAAGGGTCGCACTTTAATTAGTCCTAGTAAACGACCCACCTCACGGCTTGTAATCAGTAATGTTTTATACGCATCCTTGTTCTTATGTAGCACTTGTTTTATTTATTGATTGTTTAATGTGGCAGATTTTTTGTTCCGGATTAACAAAAAACTACTGCACCGATTTTAATCGGAATTTTCACTAGAAGTGTTAGTTATACAACAGGAAATTGAATAGGCTGTATAGGTATCATGGCTCTTTTATAAAAAGCGAGCTGAGCAGTAGCCAAAAAACCAACATTAACGCGATCAAAGCCGCGGTTAAACGCTAGTCGATAATATTTACGGATAGCGTAGGACCGGCTTAAAAATATGAATCTTAATATGTATAGTTGTTATCCGTGGCTTTAAGTAAATGAGCATTAAGACGTTGTAATGTATTCTTTTTATCTTCTAAATCATTATTTGTTCACTGACAGCATGCCAAACATACATATATAGCTAATATCGGTATATAATAACTACTGAATCAAATAAGATTATTGACAGTTAGAACAGTAATAACTAATAATATATATTTGGTTAGAGGAATTCACCAACCTACACAGTACACACATAGTCGACAAGATAAAAGCTTTGTTCCTACAGTAATCCAAAACCGTCTGTGAACATTAGGAGTTATCGAAGTGAAATATTTATTGTTCCAACAGTCGTCTCACCAGCGTTTCTAGATCAAATTCAATATTTCTTCCCTGTTTTAAAATTAGAGAGAGAGAAAAAGAAAGAGAGAGAGAGGGGGAGAGAAAGATAGAGGGGGGAGAGAAAGAGAGATTGTAGTTTAATGACGCTCGACACCTGAGGTAATTAGTGTCTATTTTTTTAATGAAAAATTCCGTAGATTTCCCTAGCCACTTTGCCGCTTTAAAGCGGCCATACTTTTTTTTACCATCATGCAAATGTTTTGGAGATAAACGGGGCGCTTTTGCACAAAAGTTTTTAATAAATTATATCTATTAAATTTAACGAGAGATATCTATGAATTAGAGTATTACCAGGATTTTAAATTCTTCTTTATTTAATGTAAGTTTTAAGAACAAAACTAGAATCAAAATAAAGCGCTTAATAAAAAATGATACAAAAATTCGCTCGGGGTCTATTTATAATTTGTACTCTCGAACCACGCTAGCAGAAAGCTACATTGCTCAGTGGGTGGTTTAAAAAATCTTTGTGAAATCCTTACCGAAATTTACAGATTGCGAGGTTTAAATTTATACAGCATCTAGCTGTAATTTTTTAGATAAATTTCTCTATATATCAGCAAAAAATAATATATTTCCCTTTTCCCCAAACCGATTGGACATTTTCTAGATCTAGGGAAATAATTACTCTAAACCTGGTAACACTGCATTTCACCCAAATTCGTGATTGGTAGTCAGTTGCTCAAACTGATTTGTAAACCGTTTGTTGACAGTCAGAAATATTACGGATTATAGGACGCTAATTTTTAATTCCTAAGATCATTTCAAACTGTGGTTCTGCACGTCGTGACCGCGTATTGCAGTGATACTGTAAACTGTAAAGGATTTGACGAAAGTTTTTGAGGTTACTTGTTTTGTTTTTTTGTGCGTACTGTAAACACCGCATCAACTGTTCCAACATACACGCTAGAGACTAGTTTCCAAATAGTCATATTTAGCCAAGGATTTTTTCCCCGGAAATGATGTGTAGATTTTTGTTGGACATTCTTGAGAAATCCCGGGAATTCTTCGGAATTCTTGCGTACATTTTTTTTCGAGAAATTAGTTCCTCATGAATGAGGAAAAGTCTCAAACTTGTCAGAAACAAATACGTAATTGTCTTTAGGAACAAACCTAAAATACACAGTGGACCACATAGATCGCAGGTACCTATGGTTCAGCAGCATTGATGTAATTTACTTATCGCTCTGTTTCATCTTTCTGTCTGCTTGCTGATTTATAATATTATTATATATGTATATGAATAGAACATCGAATGTATTCTCTGCTGTCAAAACTGAATAATCAAAAACGAAATTGAATTTGTTAATTGAAGCCATTTAAAAGCAGTAACAGGATATTGACGTTTATACAGGATGTTTCGAAATGATGTAGCCAACATGACACAGCATAAACTAAATGCAAATGCGAAAATAAGCTGACTTATTCTGAATTATCAAGTCGTAACCCTGCGGAGCTATAACCCTTCAAAAAGGCAACGAGTGCATCCATATTTTTGTTAATAACTTCGGAATGGTTTGACGTAGGGTTTTCAAATTTTGTACAGGGTTATGTCCGATCATGTTTAACAAGCTTTGTCATTTTGGTCGAACCTACAAACGTTGACGTCACTCACCACTTTTTTGAACGATTTTTAAAAAAGTGTGAGCGACGTTAAAGTTTGTTTCTTTGTTTGCCCACGCTAATCTGAGAAACCAGTGAACCAATTTGAAAAATTCTTTTACTGTTTTAAAGCTTACTTCTTCCCGTGTGACGTACTACGGTAAAATGGGAATGGACTAAAGCAAGTTGGGAATCCCGCGCGCGATCTCTAAGTTAAATTGGGGTACACTGGCTAAACTATAAGAAATACAGTAAAGTGATATATGTAGAAGAGAGAGATTTGTTACTCTTGATTATTTCGCTGCCAAACGAAAATCTACCCGGGCAAAGCCTAGCAGGAAAGCTAGTGCTTAAAAATTTTATGCGTTAAAAAACGATGTCTCAGTTGCATAAAGATCACCTTATTTTGTAAGATCGCATGTACTGTTTCTACCTTTGAATTTAACTTGAAGAATAATCTTGCTATTAAAATAATCGTAGAAATGACAAAAGAATGGGGTTACCATAAAATATGAACTAAAAGTTGTTCTCTTATTTTTAGAAAAATCGTTCTAATAATTTTATTTTATGCAATAAAAATAAAGCAATGTAAACATATAATATCAAAAAGTGCATAAATGCGTTCAACTCGGGCATGGGATACTGTTTGCTTATTTGCATGATGTACCGGATGTCAACATATTATGGAATTGTATAATATTCACACTTATGACAGCTTTTGCCACTTTTTTCCACAAAAAAATTAATTTTTGCCATACCCACTACAAAATAGTTACTTTCGATGCATGTGGATGTACCGGCCTGTATTGGGCCAGTTAACGGGCAGGCGTGCAAAAGGGTTTCCATTATATAGCAAGTGCGGTATGTAAACGGTTGCCATAGCAACTTCTCTTTATTCGCTCTATCCGTCTGCGATAACTCACGACCATGTAGATAAGAGTAGCTCACGACTCTCATGGCCTACTGTAAAAGCAGAGATGGCGACGCAAATGAACTGTTAAAATTTTTTGAAAATGAAGTCAAAGTAGCTATTTTGTAGTGGGTATGGCAAAAAATACCATACATATCTCGTGCGTAATGGTATTATGACTCGTGTGACTAAAAAATCGCTATCGCTCGTTTTTACATACTGACTATAGTGACTACTGTCACAACTCGTCAGTAATAAACCCCATTACGACACCAAACTGATAAATAGATAGATATTTATTTTGTCAATAATTGAGATATAAATCTATTTGACATGTCAAAAAAAAGTTCACATTAAAATATAACAATTATAGGGTTATTTAGGCATAGCATTCAAACTCAGTTGATACTTTTACCAATTCTCGGATTAAATCTGGGAACTGGGGGCTTGTAATAGAGTACTTTACATATACTTACGCCATAAATTTGGAATTTCTTAACAGGAGAAAATGAAAACAAGAAATCCTTTCCAAAATCATTCAAATCAATTTTATTGAGCGCTTTTGGATTATAACCAAATCCTCTTCAGAATAAATCAGTTTAATAAATTATGGATAAACACTAATTAAAACTAATTAAAAACATCTTATACAAAAGAATGGTTACCATTCTAATACGTTCAAAATTCTACGTACGAATCAGACGCTAATGACCTCTGTTGTCGAGCGTCTATAATATACAATTAATTAATCTACGTACGAATACTCCACCAGACGAAAAAAATTTGAAAAATGTCATTGAATATTATGTTTTGACCTCTATTGCCAATTGAAACTTAAATGTTATATTGAATGATTTCCAGATAAATTTTTTTGTTAAATAACAGAAATCATCTCTTCTTAATGAGTTAGAAAAATGCCACGTTGTACTTACTTGATAATTTGAAATCAGAACCGTTTAATAATCTTAATGTAATATTGGATGATGTTTTAACAATAAATTTTATCTTGAAATCATTCAACATTATAACTTTTCATTTTCAATTGGCAATACATAGCTAGGTCAAAACATAATATTCAATGAAATTTTTCAAAATTTTTTCGTTTGGTGATTATTCGTACGTAGAATGTTGAACGTATATTAGAATGGTGACAATTCTTTTGTATAAGATGATTTTAATTAGTGTTTATCCATAATATATTAAACTAATTATTCTGAAGATGAATTGGTTATAATCCGAAAGCGCTCAGTAAAATTGATTTGCGGCATTACCACACGCTCGGCTAATAATTATCAAGCCTTTTAGGGACTGTTAATATTGTGCAAACGGCGAGGGCGTTGTCGTTTTTATAGTCTTTTAAAGTACATCTCGTTATGGACTGTGCGCACGGAGGGGAATTGTATGAGCAGACTAGCTGCCCGGTTAGGCTTCACCGAGTGCTATGAATTATAATACCTTATACCTATATTGACAGTTAGTCTGTTTAGAACGCATATTATATCGTTAATTTCCAACACCTTAGGTATGCGTAGTAGTGTGGATAGTGTGGATGCATGGCTTGAATGCGCTCCCTCGGGAACAGTTTTCCGGGATAAAAAATTGCCTACGTCCTTTGTCGGGCTTCAAGGAATCTCCTTGTCGATTTTCATCGAAATCGGTTCAGTGGTTAAGGTCAATCAGTAATATACCCCATTACGCATCTAGATATACAATTTCTACTGTTTCCATGTACCTATATACATTTAAATATTGAAAATAAAAAAATATTTTAAATGATATTTTTGAAGTACTATACCTACCTATTTTTTGAAAATAGCGATAAAATTTAAAAAATAGGGATCAAATCAGAAAGTCTTAACTTACGTAAATTGTTCATATAGTATAGGCCCGTCCGCACGTAGCTAAAGCAAGTTACTAAAAATTTAGTTACTTGCAATGTGTGGACGACTAGTAGGTACTCCTGCAAGTACTGGATTTTAGTAAAATTTTTAGTCAAGTGAATAGACGAGACAATTCTATTCACTTGCGCAAGTAGCCGTTAAAAGTAGCAACTAAATGCAGACTTGACAAGTGTGGACAAGAAGTTTTAGTACATTTTAGCAAAGTGCAACTTAACTAATAATTTACCTACTAATAAAATGTTAAAATGCCTGTGGACATGTACTTGACGGAATGCACTAAATTTTTAGCTACTTGATTTAGTAACTTGTTTTAGCTACTAGCCAGAAGTTCAATTCGGAAATAATAATCAGTGACTAATATTTTGTTACTAACAAGCTTAATTTATAATGGAGCGGAAAAGCAGTGAAACAATTTTCCCATGCATAAAAACTGTGTCGCTTATATTGCATTGTAATGTATAAGTGTAAATTTGTCATTGCTTAGAATTTCCGAACTGAACTATATAGAACGTTAAATGAACTGGATGATTCAATCGTCATTAATTTCATTTTACTACAAATTCGACATAAGTGATTTTGCATTTTGGCCACAAATATCTTGGAATATTTATTTTGAAAAAAAAACTTCTATTAGCTCACATACCTACCTACTTTTAGTTTTTTTTTATTTTATCTTAATGGAACGCCACTGGGCGATGATGATTGATGGAGTTACGCAACGTGCACAAAACTATTAGCTAACTAAAATAAAAATGATCAAATGAATTTTATAATATGACAAAACAGTATCAAATGAGACGCGAAAAATGTAACCAAATATTAAAATCGGTACGCTTTTAATATATTTTTTTAATTTTCGCAATAACCTTTTTTTTGTTTATGACTTACTATCAGTTCAACACTTTATGGTAATATATTTTTACTTCTCTTTAATGAACATTATGAAAAATAAGCGAAGTTTTCTCTGCTCGTATTTAATAATTAAATCATTACAAATAAATTAAATGGCAACAATAATAATGATCTGTAATAATATTATGTTAACGAAATTTCGACTTTTATGAATAGTTTTTTGGATACTTAGACCGAATTAGCTATTTTCATAATTTTTGCTTGCTTGTATATCTGACTATCTGTCTGTTTGTCAGTTTTGTTGTTCCAAATTAACTAAAAAATTACTCAACCGAATAATAACAAATTCGCAAAGTAAAAATTACAGTGGTATGCCGTATTAAATTTAAATCATTTAATAAATACTAATTTAAAAAAGTTTCTTAAAAAAAATTAAACGTTTTTTGAACAGCATTCCGTATATTTTCTGTTTGTGACCAGCAAGTTAGTTATTCAGTCAGCATTTATCTTTCCTCACATATTTTATAAGGAACTGTTTCCCAAGTAAATCTGAGTTTTTAGATTTGACTTTTAAATTGATTTTATTTGAGGTCCAGCCATTCGCATTACTGTTTTCTTTTTTAATATTCAATTTAAAAATATTTCACTTCTATTTTACTTTATTATAAGGTGTTCTATTTTTGTATTTCTTATGCAATGTTCTCTGCTAACTTACATTTATTAAGTAATTAAAGGAATTTGGCAGACAGTCTGAAATAATCTGTACGGTTTAAAATACTTACAATAAAGCGATTTAATAATTTAATATATTTTCTAATGACATTTTATACATAATATATTTTTACTAAACTGATAATCAAACAGTAACAATACCTACAGTATAAAACTTTTTTTTCACCAATGTATCTACATTTTAAATTGAAATAAACTTACATTGTTTTTGATATTTAATTTATTTATTTATGCAGTCAAAGCTTTGAATTTAGACATTATTTTCGTATTATTTTCATTCTCACTCTTGGATTTTAATTTTCGAACGTCTAAAATCTACTATTAGCTACTCTTTATTTTCAGTGTAATTTGTAAAGTGGCCTAAGCTGTCCAGCGTCTATAATCTACCTATCTATCTGTAAAGCGGCGCATACACACCCAAGCATGCTAAACAATAATATATATTATAATTGCACAAACATTGATTTTATAGTCTGATTGAAAGCTTGCTTGTTTGAAGTGTATAGTATTGTTTGTGCAAATACGTTCAGTCTGTAGTGTTTGCTGCCATATGGCGAGAGTAAATATCAGAGACCCAACATAATTTAGCGTGATTTTGTTATACAGGCAAATAGTTAAAGAAATAAATTAAAACCTGTGTATAGTAAGAGCGAGTATACCTGGTACATATACAGTAGTCGAACAAATTGTGGAAGTGATAAACAAAATGTAGACATCGGTAAGTGTTAATCGTTGTGAACGATAAGTTAAAAGTGTGCAAGAGATACGATTGGTTAGTGCAATGTGAAGACAATGTCATCGAAAGTGTGTTGCAGTCAAGGTCATCAGTATGGCCGGAGCGGAGGAAGAGTCGTCAACGACAGACGACAGCCGTCGTTATTCCGGCGGAAGTCGTTTGTACAGGTCGCGATCATTGCCGCACATGTTTTCCCATCACGATTCAGGTGTCGGCTGCAGCGGTAGTTACTCGGGTGTTGAGCCGGAAAACAACCACCATACTAAGGACAAGACATCGTTCGCCAATCGACTTGTCGCCGATATTCGACAATTATTAACACTCAAACAACACTATTATCCCGAAGGAGGATGGGGATGGGTTGTGATTGTGTGCGGTATTCTAGTGCAATGTCTTTCCCACGGACTACAAGTAGGATCCGGTGTTCTGGTGCAAGAAACCATACGGAAGTTCGGACCACAAATACAACAGCCTGCAGGTATTTAAATTATTATATGCTATATTTTATATACTGTGTAAGGTGCCCTTGGAATAACGCTGAGAATTTTTCCTGTGACATTTCTATTCGAAAAGTCCTTTACTGTTTTTGTCTCTAAAATCTACCTAATACGAAAACCGTAATTTCTGGCATATTTTACGTATATTCTTAAAATTTTTAGCGACAATATAATATATCGACGAACATTTTTTCTGTGCATGCGCCCAATTCCGCCATGTTTTTTGGATACTTTTCATATTGACAGATCATAGATGGCAAGTGATTGATTTTGAAAAATGTAAATAGTAATTAAATAAGGAATATTATTTAAAGAAGCGATACAACATCCTGGAAAAATATTTGAGTATTTTTGAAAATCAGTTTTTTACGATAAACAATTTATGACAGCTGGTAGGATTTTAACGTTTCAACAAATTTAGTTAGTGACTACTTACATTATTTTCATGACTAAAGTCTAAACATTGCTATTCTAAATTTGTTTGTACAAAGCCTTAGCAGCGGATTTAAAGAAGTGTAAATCATCAATGGTCTCCATTGTTTGAGGCAAGGTATTCCAAAGCCTCCGGAGTCGGTTAGAGGGACTAAAAAAGTTTGAAGTGACGTTGTGCTCAAGTATTATTATGTATTATTATTGTATTAACTTCATTTTATTAGGCATACTATAATGCACTACTTACAGTTGTGTAATGCAAGATTGAGAATATAAGGAAACACTGCAGTAAAAATCATTAAGGATATGTTGCGTCGCCTTCTTTTACTGCAAAAACCATGATAAATTTAATTTAGATATAGCCATGATTGCTACACTGTCTTTGTCGCGCTACTCCTTTTGTTTGCGTTTTCCTTGTTGCACTTACTTAATTTTCTATCCTGTAACACACTGTATAATTTTATACACTACAAGAAATGTGTGGTGACTTTCGGTATTTTTATAAAGAATTTTTATCGGTGAATTAAACAAGTCAAGTGTTAAATATGGAGCTCCAGTTTTTTTCTCTTTAATGACGTGATATATCAAATAAAATTATCCTCATTTAGGTCAGTTAATATCGTCTTCACTCTACATTAAAATGTAAACATGACAATTTAAATAGTTATCTGTCGAAAAATATAATAAAAAATATGTTTTTAAAATGCAGACTTTGACGTCTTTTTATACCATTAAAAATCGGAATTTTTTTTAAGTTGTCGAAAATAGCTTATAATTGTGTGATTTGTCTATACGTTTTACACGATGCAGCTGTTTTTGTCAGTTCGATCCGGAAACGCTAATTGAGTTTTAACTGTGGGCATTTGCTCTAATTAATTTAAAAATAACCTTTAAAGATTCTCTTTCTGTTTTACTTTAAAATTATTAGTTTTTACACACATTCAGTAGGTAGTTTCAGTAATTGACTATATTATGCAGGATTGCAGAACGCATTGTCAGAAAATCTGAGTTGATGATAACCTTAAATTGTGATAATAATTATAATTTTATACAGTATGTACTAATTAAACAGGTAAGCTGCACAGTGCACATAGGGAAATTAGCACTGGGAAAAATGAATGGATTCTGATCCATCCATTTGACTGCATTAATAGACTACAGAAGTAGGCGGTCCTAATTTGTGCGCGAAATTTAAAGTGGAGTCGATTGGCGTTCAAACATGTATGGGGTTTAACGGAAAATTCATTATATTCTCTTAAAACACATTTCTGACCAAAATGGCTGTTTCATAAAAATAATTAATAAATCCCGTTATTATTGACTACAAAACTTTATTATTTCGTGTGAAATAATTTTTTATTTGAAATTAAAAATTTACGAAAAATGAATCTCCTAACTTGATTCAGCCAGTGACGTTTATTCTAACCTAACTTAACCTCGTTGACGTTTGTCGAGGTATAATTTAAGCAATTATAATTAAAAATTGAGTTTGTTCTTTCCATTTGGAGTTGAAAAAGTGTTCTGAAGTCATCTGAGCTACACTAGATCAAGAGAGGGCAAGCTAAAAGGATAAAAAAATGTTTTCATCAATTAGGTATATTGGATATCTAGGTATTATTTTAGCTTTTTCCTCAGTCGGAAATTTAAACTTTTTGCAGTCATAATTTTCATTATAACTGCAGTCAGGCACAAGACATCATCTCATAATAAATTGCTCTAATTATTAACGACGACGTGTTTAAATAAACGAGGTTGTCGGTAGAATGAATGAAATTGGACAGTTGTGTCGTGAATGGGTGAACGTACGTTTAACGCAGATTCTAGTTAGAAGGAGACAGTTGCGACTCCGCCACGCCTTCCTTTCATAATCTATTCAAATTTATTTACCGTTGCTATGGTAATCTTTAAAAACTTGAAATCTTGTTATTCATTTTGGACAGATACTATTTTTAAATCAGATTCAACAGAACAGAAACAAAGAGACAGACATCTTAACCGCAGTTGAAAGTTGAAACAAATTCCTTCTCAAGTACACGACAGATTGCTAACGATTATGGCACAAGTCATACCTTTGTGCATCGTGTATTAAAAGAAAAAAAATATTTTTGCTATAAGTATCACAAAATACAAGAAATATTTCCAGAAGATGTAGCAATTAGAAATACGTTTTGTGAACTAATGATGGAAAGATGCAACGAAAATCCTAATTTCGTGAAGAACATTTGTTTCACCGATAAATCGACATTTACAATAAATGTTGCTCCAAATAAGCAAACATGTCGTATTTGATATAAAGGAAATCCCCATATTGCGATCCCACTCCATACACAGTACCCTCAGAAGGTGAATGTTTGGGTTGGTATGAACTGGGTAACAATATAATCAGACCTTTTTTTATTAATGACATTAAATGCCTAAAAATACTTAAATATGTTGCGAGATCAAATATCTCCGGCTATTCGTACTGTGGTTGAAGACTTTGGGTTGGTGATTCACCAACATGACGGTGCACCAGCTCATAATGTCATGCTAGTCAGATATTTTTTGACTGAAATCTTTCCAGACAAATGGATAGGACGTGGTAGAGCATTTCATCGTAGGGATGACCATCGTACCATAATGTTGAACATCGAACCATAGCATCGATGTGTGGAAAACATAGGTCTCTAAACATCGATGTATTTCGGTGCAAAACATCGATGTTTTAGGAAAAAATCATTTTAAAAAGGTAATTGTAGGAATATACTAAATAAAAAACAACTAATTTTATATTAAAATCCTATAGATTATAGAACACTCCTAACCGACTGGTCTTGCCCGCCGGTGTACTGGCTACTCTAGATTTATTTAGACAAAGAGTTAAGAGTGTTCTTAAAAACTTTAAGTGATGAAAATAAAATTAGCAATTCCGCGTTTATAAAACATCGATGTACGAAAACATCGCTGGTTAACATCGATGTACGAAAAACATCGTTCCCTTACCATCGATGTCAAAAACATCGAACATCGACATGGAAACATCGACGTTTTGAAAACATCGACCATCGATGCTCATCCCTATTTCATCGACCTGCGCGCTCCCCTGACTTCTCACCTAACGATTTTTATTTGTGAGACTACTCAAAATCAAAACTTTATACAGTGCAAAGACATTCTAATTTAGATTCTATGCGAAATAAAATAGTGGAAATTCGTTTCAATATTTCACCACAATCTCTGCAAAACGTACATCGCCAATTTTATGAACGGTTTATAGGACATTGTTTGGCAGTAGGCGGAAAAAATTTGGAACATTTATTATAAGTATATTGTTTTAGTTCCTGTAAAAAAAATATAAAAATAATGATTTTTAAAAGCATTTATTGTTAATCAAAAAATATTGATACGGTAATAATAATTTACCTACTTTCGGAAAAATGTTGGTATAAACGCTAAACACCTTAGTTGTTGAGCGTTTATAATTTACAATTTTATAAAAGTTAAGTAAAATAAATCAGACGCTAATGACCTCTGTCGTCGAGCGTCTATAATCCACAATTCATTCATTCATTCAAGTAAAATAAAAATATTTCAAAATAAAATAGAAATCCTCAAGATTACCATAGTAACGTATTGACTCACTCTGATCCATTCATTTATCCCCAATGCTAATTTCCCTATGTGCAGCTTACCTGTTTACATACTGTATAATAGGACCCATACTTATCTACAAGGCACAATCCCCCAGGGGGAACATTGGAATGTAGTTGTTCTCGCAATTGCATTCTAATGTTCTTTGGGAGTTGGCGTTCCCAGGAGCCCGAGCTCGTACCAGTCGATTTGTGTATGCCGACTGGCAGATTCTAATACACAAATGGATTATTAATTGTTGTGTTGAAGACGCTAATGACCTGAGTTGTCGACGCGATAATAGTTGGCAAAACCAAAAGTGCACATCCCGCTAAGTTTTTCACTGTATGATAAAGATAATAAAAAAAATATTAGGTAAATAAAACATTAATAAATTTAAAAAAAATTTAAAAAAAATATAAATAAAAATTTTTAAAAAAATATAAAAATGAAAAAAATAAATAAATATCAAGTGAAATAATAATATGGAATAGGATGCAAAAAAACAAGTTATGACGTCGGTCGGAATCGAACCGGCGTACTTGTCCGCAAGAAGCAACAGCCTTATCCATTACTCCACGAGCTCGACGGATGATCAGCTACTTTTATCGTATAGCAGTGTAGTAGCACTTAGTTTTTCTATAATAATTTATATTGTACATCGTACAATAATATATTATTATTAGCTGTCAAAAATAATAAAAAATAAATAAAAATTAAACTAGTGATCGCATTTCAGTAAATTTAAATAGGGTTCTAGTCTGATAGTAAACAAAGTGAATAAAACATAAACCAAAGCGATTCGTCAAGAATTGCGAGCTGTCGAGCTTGGACGTACGTGCATACCGACAACTGCTGTTCGCAATTTTCAGTTACAATTTTAGGAGTAATTATTAACTCGAATGAATCTAAAAATGGTTTCATTTTATAGGACAGAATCTCCCCTTTTCAAAAAGCTACAATTTGAATGGATATCGTGCGAAATTAACTTAGATATAACTTCTTGTATGAACGAAGTTCAGCTCTGACGCTCAAAGCGATAATAGAGCACATCCGCTAGTAGTCTAGCGGTATGTGCAATACAAGGCACAAGTGGATAAGTCGGACCTACTCGCATACTTCAATGTCTTAATTAACAGTTGATGGTACAGACGATTATAATGATAATGAAAAATTATAAGTGGAATGACGTAATCCTAACAAGAATGTGTCTGACATGATGTCAGATATTGTGTGAATATAGCAAGCACATGGTCTAGGTCGGGCATCACCATTGACATAAATCACGGATTACGCATTTCCTGTCTTGACTATGTTCACCATTATTTGAGCGAGATGAAACAATGTGGCTGCCAAGCTCTGTCTCTTTCTAAGAGCACTATTGATTGTTTTCAGTGTTGTCTTCGATTTACTCAGAACAGTAACTACGAAAAAAGTTCCTTTAACGCATTCTGTTTATTATGACGAATGTATTTTCTTCTCAAAGTAATTAACAAACTATATAGTTAATTGTTACGAGTTATTATATATAGTTGTTTGTTTTGCTTTGTAATTACTGTTTAGTTATTGTTTATTATTGTGTTTTTAATTATTGTAAATAAATATTTATTCCGCCAGCTCAGAAAACAGTTTTGTAACAATAGGTACATGCTTCCTTGTAAAATACGGGAATTATGTTATTATAGAGCAAATTTACAGATAAGACTGTTGCCTGATTAGAAAAGGACGTGAGGATGACAGCCCTCACTCTGTATCCTCTTTTTTTTGATCGATTGTGACTCGTTACGCAGTCCATTCTCTAAGTCAATGGCATCTGGTCCAACACTGTAGATTAGGAGCGAAGGCTTACGAATTGCAGAGAACCGAAGGTTGAACATGCGTATAGATTTTATACAGAATTATGTACCTACGTAAGTAACATAATATGTAATACATAGAGCAGTGAATCGCAATCTTTTAGCTTTCGAGCGATCACGCAGGAGTAAAGAAAGTCTTGTAGATATAATGGCGAAAAAAATCGAGATTTCGACGGATCTAGACGCTTCGTGGTCCTTGACGACTTTTATATCTCCGTTCGTCCGACCGGCCATCCGTCCGCCCGCCCGTCCGTTCGATACGAAATTTAAGCTTAGTAATATTAGGGAATTCCTATAGAGTTTTCTTTTATTTTTCTCCTATTTTCCTAAATATCTAAGGGTAGTTTCCTGTTGCACGAAAACCGGAAATTGCGATTTCTTCGAAAACAACGATTTTGGTCATATTTCTCAAATCGATTATGTCACTATAGCAACATTCATTTGTTTCGGAAAAGTCTAGAAAGGGTGACTGATGAACGAAAATCCGCGATTCATGCAGTTGAACGAGAAAGTAATGAGTGTGGTTGAGCCGTGTCATTTATAATATGTTTGCATTAACCGTTGAAATATTTAGTAAAAACTCTGGGAATCCTTACATATCTTAGATTTGACAGAGATAAAAATCAAAATAAACATGTAAAGCAGTACAAGGTTAATAAATAATAGGTATTTAAAAACCGAAAATATAAATAGATACAAGTTTCAATAGAATAACATTGAAAAGTGTCAAGCTATTCTTATGCAGAATCTCGAACACGAGTTCGCGGAAGCCCCAACACGGATTCGCGAACCTTCGGGCGCGAACTCGCGGAACCTTGATTGGAAATCACTGACGAAGACTCGTAGAGTACGTCTGTATAATATGTAGGTACACAATATTGTATAAGACAGCGCACAGTTCTCCGTAGTGTGGTGTGTCGCTCGGGGCCATCATAGCGGGATGTTGACTTGGACCAGTTCTCTCTCAATACAAACAACAGTAACCATAAATACTGAGTGTAGAAATGTACAGGATTTAAACATTTCTATGAACATTCGTTTACTGTCTAGTAGTGTAATTGCCTGTACATAGTGTATAGACAGCTGCCAGATACACTATTGACTATATACTATACTATACTTTTTACTTCCCACCTCTACTATGGAAGGGAAGTAATGGATTTAGTCCGAAAAAAATATTTCGAGATTTTAACAGATCTTCCCGTTTTAAGACCCTAGCAATCGTTTAAGATCATTTTCTGACTGATGTCTGTATGTGTGTGTGTATATATATATGTGTGTGTGTATGTGTGTGTGTGTGTGTGGGTCAATTTTTCGCCTTCGATATCTTAAGAACGGAACAACATACGGGCATGCCGATTATTCTATTGTGTTTATCAGCCTTTAACTTAGATCTGATTAGATTTTGAGTCAAATCGGTTCAGTGGATCCTGAGATATTCAAAAAAACGTTCTCAATGTCACGTATTAACATAGGTAAAAAAATATAAATGAATTCTAGATGTTATAATATGAAAAAAATGTAAATATTTTTTTTTTCTAAAATGTATACCTAGTTTTCGAGAAAAAAAATATTTTACTAATCAGGCTTCACCGCATTTCTATGAGATTTACACCTACTCCTGAACGTACAGAAACCTCTTTCTCCTTCTATCCATATTCTCGTGTCCAACTGGTATAGGGCGCCGATTGCACCCTGCCACAGCTGGGGCTACCAGTAACCTGTTCAGACGCTAGTGTTGGGTAGGAGCGACTCTCACCCGCGGCGGCGTAATTCCACACTATACTATTGTACAGCACCTAACCATTCTATATAGCGGTATCATGGTATAATTGATAATAATTGTCAAACGCTACTATTTCTACTCCAAAACACACCGTGATATAGAGCGGACGCTGTACCTACATCGCAATCCATATTAGTCATTAATTCGGTGCCTTCTTGCGAGTTTAACGTAACCTTAAAAAGAAAACATTGAATTAGCAGTGATATGTGATAGTCGATGAATGAATGTTTAATAATATCAAAAGTCTATTGAATGAGCCATTTTCCTGAGAGTACTTCTTTCAATTATCCACGAGAGGCAGCACTTGTGGTAGGTACAAACATTATTTATTCTCCATTAGTGCCTGGTCATTTTAGTGGTATAACTTAATTATTTAATTAATTTAATGATAATAATAATTTAATAATTAAGTTATACCACTAAAATGACACAACACTAATGGGGAATAAATAATATTTGTACCTACCACAAGTGCTGCCTCTCGTGGATAATTGAAAGAAGTTTCAGGAAAATGGCTCATTCAACTGACATCGCGCAAAGCTATAATTACCAAGATTTAAACAACTTCTCTCTAACTCTGTTGTCACTTTTTGTATTGTTTTTCACTTTATTAAAATCAGCGTGTTAACATACATAGATTTTTTTATAATCATGTCTTTGAAAATTGGGAAACCTATGTATATCTCACAACACAGTTGGTTCTTCTTCCAGTATTAAATCGCGTAATCCATCTATCAACCTACTCACTACAAGATATTTCCTCATCGTTTTTCGAACGTACATTTAAGGAGAAAGTGTTTAAATCTTGGTAGTTATAGCTTGCACTATATCAGTTGAATTCAATAAGCTTTTGATATTATTTAATCATTCATCCATTTACCATCGCATATGATTGCTAATTCAGTGTTTTCTTTTTAACTTTATCTTAAACTCGCAGGAAGACACCGAATTAATGACAAATGTGTATTGCGATCTACAGCGTCAAATCGCTCTGTATCCCGGTATATTTTGGAGTAGAAATAGTAGCGTTTGGCATTTATCAATCATACCGCTATACAGAACTGTTAGGTGCTGTACATTGTGGAATTACGCCACACGCGAGGTTACTTCGCCACCAGCCAATTCTGCCAGACCCCGACCGAAATGTTCCGGAGATACTATCCCCTAACGACTATATAACCGACCATGTGGCCGCCAGCCAACCGGGTCGTCAGTTTGCCCTCACCTGTTTCCATAATGTCGCAAGTTCCTTTTATAACTTCTTCCGAGCTGAGCGTCCCTATAGCTATTTTTTTTTATATATAATATAAATTAAAACTATTTGGAATTCAGCCGAGTAGTGAAAACGTTGCCGAATAGGCAGAATATCAAATAGTTGTGTAATATTCGTTGCAGCTTCAATTTTATTATGTCACTTTATTTCAACATTAATTGATGGCACGGGCTACGCCGGGATTAAGAGCTAGTTTAATATAAATTGTATATATACCATTAAAAAGTCAAATAAGTGGTTTGACTGGTCATTAATGTACCAGTAAATACATATATTCGTGCATTGTTTACGTGCATTGATCAGCTAGCGTGCATATCGTGCAGAAACTGTTAAGTTAATAACGATCGTTAAGCTCATTGAGGAAACACATCGTTTGACATCTAACCGCTTAGTCACAATGTAAAGCTGCTACCATATAACGAACACGGTAGATAATTAGATAGTGACCAAACACACACATTCTTCATAAGAAAAGCATTTTTTTTAACAAAACGTTGTGAATTGTGAAACTAAACGTTCTGAAATTGATAATAAACTCGTTATTTAATTCGAGGTCTTTTTTAACCCGATTCACTTATAAATTGAATATCATAGACCTGAATTATTGTCATCAAGAAAAGCACTGTAGAATTTTAATTCGATCCTGTTCAATGAATAACTAATGGATTTAAAAACGATTGTTTTTAAAACATAACTGTTCAGTACAAGTCCCCTTCGGAACAATATTTTTCTAGGCATTTTGATCAAAATTTAGCTTGAAAAACGATCTTTCCCTATGTTTTTGTTTTTCTGTGAGTTCATCTATGTTGTAACATTATTTGCCGCGACAAGAAGTTTAGCGAGGTATCACCAGGAAAAGGTGATAACCGTTGTGGTCACTGGTAGTATATTAGTGGCCTACCTTCCGTAGCTTTAATTTCGAATAAAATTTAATATTGTTAGTATGTAATTAATATTATATTATGTATGTCCTCGCAATCACAAGGTCCATGATGGTATTTTTACTTTTTGGAAGCCACTGGCAGTACGAACAGATATATTAATAGTTTTAAAAATGTAAAAGAAAATTCACTTTGTAACTGCGTTGATCTAAGCTAATTATTATTCTTTGTTATTTGATTTATTAATATTTTTCGCTATCTAATCATCTGTATTTAAATTGGTGTTTTTTCATGAAAGTGCACTTCATATAACACCTCCTTGATTTTTGTTTTAATATAAAGTTTGAGATCTCTATTAAAACTTGTCAGACTGGAAATTTTTGTTAATTACCTTGTCAGACTTAATTATGAAAGCACAACCGTGCATTAGTTTTTCATCACAAAAAACATTTTTTCGATGAAAAACCTATATTTTAATATCTATAATATAAAAGGGATCAAAGATTTTAAATTAGAATTATAGAACAAAAAAAGCATTTTTTTAATCAGTAACGGTAATACCACATTTTTAGGCTTCCGTAGCCAAATGGCAAAAACTGAACCCTTATAATTTCGTCCTGTCCGTCTGTATGTCACAGCCATTTGACTCGGAGACTATTGGCACTATATAGATGAAATTTGGAAAATAGATGTATTCTATGAACAGCTATACAATGGTGAAGTGAAATTAAGAAAAAAAAATTAGAGGTGCCACTCCACAAATGTAAATGAAAAAACGTTGTTAGTGCACATAAGCTTGTGGGGTATTTTTAGATAGCTCTTCAAAAATAATGTAGAAGTTTCAAAATGTCAAAAAGTCAATAATTATAATAGATATATATGTGCTTCTGAAGTCGTAAAAAGTGTGCCCTCCCCTCTAACTTTTCAACAATGGGGTGAAAAATTCTGAAAAATTTAAGGAAGTAGAACTTATAAAATACTTTCAACGAAAATTGGTTTGAATAAGATAATATGTTATGTAGTTTTTGAGATGGGATATTTTCGGCCGACTACGGAACCCTTCACTGTGTGTGGTCCGACACGCACTTAACTGAAAAATGTGATCTCGGCGCTTAAAAAACTAAGTCTGTCATAGCAAAAAACATTTTTTCGCTGACAGACCAATTTTTTTGCATAAAAGAGATCTCAAACTTCATTTCAAAAAAATAATTAAGATGGTGTTTTGCGCGGGTGCCATAGAAACTTATTAAAAAGAAAAAAAAACATTGTCATGATGCCAAAAAGAAGCTTCTATGGCGACCGCGTCAAGACATTATATTAATTTTTTTAAAATAAAGTTTATGATCTTTGTATGCTTAAAAATTGGTCTGTCAGCGAAAAGATGTTTTTTACTATGACAAACTTAATTTTTTAAGCGCCTAGACCAAGTTTTTTAGTTAAAAAATGTAGTATTACCGTTTCTAACTTAAAAAGTGTTTTTTTTTCTAGTTCTAATTTAAAGTCTGATCCCTTTTATGTATTGAAATAGGTTTTTTATCGAAAAAAACGTTTTTGATGATGAAAACCTCATGCATGGGGGTTGCACTTTCTTAAAAAAGTCTATAACAAAAATTTCCAGTCAGACAAGTTTTAATAGATAGGGGAGATCTCAAACTTTATTTTAAAACAAAAACCAAAGAGGTGTTATAAAGTGCACTTTCATGAAAAAAATCAGTTATAACAAAAGGTCTGTCAGATGTTAATTAACAAAAATAATAGTCAGGGGTACAGCGCCAATATTTTAAAGTGATTACTAACAGGCTGAATTTTCGTGAGTAGCTTAGTTTTGACGAGTCCCCCAAATCTCTCTCTGCGACAATTCTCGGTAGAGGTATGCAAAGTTCTGCGCAGCCGCTAAACATGTTGATTTGGCGAGTTTTTAAATTTTATACATAACACTTTGTTTTTCAGTTAAATTGCCAGATAATTTATAAAAAAACAGGAAGCTGCGCTTGTCCTATAAAAGCGATGGGTGGACTGGCGAGTCCTCCGTCCCCAATATGTAAAAATAACGAGGTTTGAAATTTTATTACTAACGGGCTGATTTTTAGTTTATTGTTTAATTAATATTTTTGAAATCGAAGGGTCAAATTGTCCTACAAATTGTCCGGTAGGGTTTTCCGGTCCTACGCCCTGAAAATGTCAGTTCCACGAATATTCTAAACTGATTACTAACAACTTAATTTTTGTTTTTTTCTTGTGGAAATGGAGTGTAGAATACAATATAATTGGTGTCCTACAATAAAATTGGGAGATATTGATAAAAAAGCCAAAAAACTATAGTCCATTGAAAGGTTACAATAGGCTTGCATTTTGAGAAGGACGAGATTTTTTTTACCGTTGCGTAGGGGGGCCCGGTGTAAGTTTAAAATTGAGTTTTCAGGGTCGGCGGCCACCCCATTTAGCCGCCATTTTGAAAAAGGGGTGCTAACAGGTTTTGTACTGTATTTCAGTAACGGTACATCTTACAGAAAATCTGTAGATAGGTTTTTGTTTAAAATCGAATTCTCCACAACTTTACTAGAGAAACTTTTTGTCGTAAATTGAATAATTAAAAAGATATGCTCTATAGAAGATAGAATATTTTTTAATTATTCAATTTATGACAAAAAGTGTTTCTAGTAAAGTTGCAGAGAATTCGATTATAAACAAAAAACGTATGTACTAATTTTCTGTAAGAAATACTGTTACGGAGATGTACTGCAAAACCTGTTAGCACCCCTTGGCCCTTTTTCAAGATTGCGGCCAAATGAGGGGGCCGCCAACTCCGAAAACTCAATTTTAAACTTACACCGGACCCCCTACGCAACGGTAAAAAAATCTTTTCCTGTCCAAAATGCAAGGTTAGCCTAAAAAAATGTAACATTTTAATGGACTAATATCAGAATGAGCCATGACTCATTATGTACATATTAATATAAAGTTGCTATCGTTATTTTGGTGTTTTTATTTTAGTTTCATTTATTTTCAATAATCACTAAAATAACCATAGCGACCCTATATAAATACGTAAATTACAAAAATATCAATTTACCGGATATCCAATTAAAATAATACGTTATAGTACTAAAGTCTTTTTGTAGGACTAGCAATACCTATCAATATTTTTGTAGGACACTGCATTATTTGATCAGAGAATACACACACCTTCCAGTGTTATCTTTGTCCTACAGTTAGTAATCAGTTTAGAATATTCGTGGAACTGACATTTTCAGGGCGTAGGACCGGAAAACCCTACCGCACAATTTGTAGGACAATTTGACCCTTCGATTTCAAAAATATTAATTAAACTATAAACTAAAAATCAGCCCGTTAGTAATAAAATTTCAAACCTCGTTATTTTTACATATTGGGGACGGAGGACTCGCCAGTCCACCCATCGCTTTTGTAGGACAAGCGCAGCTTCCTGTTTTTTTTATAAATTATCTGACAATTTAACTGAAAAACAAAGTGTTATGTATAAAATTTAAAAACTCGCCAAATCAACATGTTTAGCGGCTGCGCAGAACTTTGCATACTTCTACCGAGGATTGTCGCAGAGAGAGATTTGGGGGACTCGTCAAAACTAAGCTACTCACGAAAATTCAGCCTGTTAGTAATCACTTTAAAATATTGGCGCTGTACCCCTGACTATAATTGTCAGCCAAACAAATTTTTTTAAAAATGATACATTATTTACCATTAATTGTGTAAATTTCAAGCAGATGTTTCTAGAAGAAATTTTTTTAAGTTAATTTCAAAAATTCAGTGAAAATAGCAATTAACAAATTTTTACTTGTCTGTCAGGCGTAACATGTTTTCCAACCATTTTCACCTTTTATACGATGGGAGCTTGGACTATAAAAAATTTAATGATTTTTCAAGTGACATATTTGACTAGCTGTTTTACCTGGCGTTGGCCGTGCCCTCCATGACTTACCATTATTCCTATTTTAAAATGTCCAATTTCAAGACAAAGCTTGCAACGTCAGTTGAATGCTGTTACCCAGGATTGCCCGTGCCCCCATGATGTAGCGTGATTCTCAATGTTAACTGATATGTCAAAACAAAGCGACATCAGTTAATGCTAAGCAAAGAGCTTATAATAAATTCCATTCGATGTCGCTAGTATGCAATTTGTAGTTGACATTAACTGTTTAGCCCGGCGTTATAGCGTGACACCTCTCGAGCCATGGCACTTAATTGACTTCTTCGTGCTCTAGTACGCTTTAACCTTTAATATGTACAAGAATGATTATCCAATTCACCAAACGATTTGGTTTGTAAATTAAAATTATTTTAATTGGTTTAAGCAAACATCAAATGAACAGTGGAGATACACATGACTAATTCTGTTTGGATAGAGCGTGTCGAGTGAAATGAACTGATGAATTTTGCAGGATGTACTTATTAGTTCAGTGGCGTAGGCAGGTATCACTCCAATTTTGTGGAGAGTTTTATCCCTTCCATAAATGTGCAACAACTCGTAAAAGTTGTACAAATAAAAAATTTATTAAAAAACAAAAAACCCGACTGCGTAAAAATCGAACTTAAAAGATGGAAACAAGATCAAATGATAACATGCAGTCGGAGGCATAGTAGTAACAAATTGAACAGAAATACCTCCGACTGCATGTTATCATTTGATCTTGTTTCCATCTGTTAAGTTTGATTTTTACGCAGTCGGGTTTTTTGTTTTTTAATAAATTTTTTATTTCAAATGTTTTTAGTTAAAAATAAATCGATATAGATCCTAAACGGTCAGTCGAATCGAAAAATGTTGAGGGAAAACTAAAAATGATTTTTAAATACCTATTCAACGATACCCCACTTGACATAGTTTGTTGACTTTCATTTTTTTCATTTTCACAATATGGTGTCCTGTGGCCGCCATTTTGAATTTTCACTAACGTCATGTCTTTAGTGACACTCGCCGGACTAAGGGGAATCGATTGACGTGTGAATCATAAAAATCGGCCCAGGCGTTTGGTCTGTATAGTGCTTCAAAGGAACATACATACATACATACATACATACATACATAGACTGTTAAACACATTACCACTCCTTTGCTTCGCAGTCGGGTAATAATTCAATTTTTTTAGTCCATAAACCATGATAGTGCAAATTCAATAAGAAATATTTTATGTACTTACTAACCGTTACCCGCGTCAACACAAGCTTTAATTTATTTATTACTCCACATACCCCCTGGCCACCACGCGCGAGCACGTGGTTTTGTTTTATTGATCCGCTCTCTCGAGTCACAGCGCGATTACTTATATGTATCATCTACCTTATAAAACTCCTGAAATGTCAAGGAGCGTGTTGGTGCAGGTTTTATCAAAATCGGTCCAGAAGTTTTCAAACATACACCACCCTTATGAATTTTTACTTCCCATCTCTATTTATTGGATTCAGTCCGAAAAATTTTTTTTTGGGATATTAATAGATCTTTACGTTTTGACACCCTAGGAATCATTTGATACCATTATTGTCTGTATGAGTTAGCATTGGGGCAGACAAGTAGGAAGCCACAATTATTAGTGTATTTGCCATATGGCACATACACTATTGGCGTCGGTCGGATGGCGGGACCTAGGGGTCGGACCAAAATTTCTCGACGTTTCATAGCCTCCTGAACACTTTGGCACCATTTTTGAAAATGTTTATGTATATATATATGTATGTATGTATATAATTATATATATATTTATTTATATATATATATATGTGTGCGGGCAATAACTTTCGAAAGAATTAATTGATTTTAACGAAATTTGGTAGACACGTTGGAATCCATCACCGCACGAAGCCTATTTAAAATGGGCCCGATCGGACCATTTTAAGGGTTGTATTTAGGGGTTTCAAAAAGTTTTTGGGCCCAAAAATACCGAAAAAATTGTCAGAATTGTTTCAAAATTGCAATTTAACTCTTTAGTAGAGATCAAAATGTGCTGCTAAAATTTTAATAAAATCGGCCCGACAGGACCGGACTTGCAAATTTTATGAAAACACTAGTTTATTGATACGGATTTACTTACGGAAGGGTGTATTTAATTTGGTGCAGATGTTGTACTGATAAAATCCATGTCTAATATTGAAATTTAGAAAAATTTAATTATTTTAAGGGATGTATTAAGGGGTTAAATTTTTTATTTTGTCAAAAAACAAACTTATGTTCACATAATAATGCCACAATGCCGGTATTAGCAAATACACTATATTGTCGGCAGGGTTTGGCACTGCGACCCGAGTTTTTATTATTTTTATTCTGACGGATCATGGGATACTGATGTCACATCACATCATTTTTTGAATTGTTTTCTAAATATTTTGTCAACAACTACATGACTAAAATTGTCGTCAAAATGTCGGTCTCAAGGATCAGTACTTTCATAGTTCATTCTGTCGCAACCCCTTGGCAGCCCTAATTTTTCAATTTCCCGGTAGAATAAAAATAATTGTTATTTGTGTTGTTTACGTCCATCATATATTATAATATTGAAAATTAGGAAGTTTCCCTTTTTTATTTTTTTAGTCCTAATCATAGTTCTAAAAATTATAAAATTAATGGCGGAAGAATTTTTGAAATATCTTTAAAAACAACAAAGTTATGCTACCTCAAAGTTTGAATTGACAGTTCTCCAAGAAATTCCGTTTTCAGTCCAGGTGACGTCACGCGGCACGATATTTTTCAAAGTTATTTTCAGTTTGTATATGTGGTAATTTAACATGGTAACTTCCGATAAATCTCTTTCTTTAAACTCGTAAATTGTTATGGAAACACTAAAAACAAACCAGTTGATGACGGAAAATATTGACATATTTAAATTTTTGACAGTCAATTTTAATTTAATATAAATAGAAAAGTCTGTATTACAACAAAATAGTTACTAAGTAACTTAGGTTCTAATTACTTACAAAGCTAAAAAACAGGCAACTTGTACCGCGTGACGTCATATTCAAAAATCAGTTTCGTTTGCGACCCCACGTACAAGAAATTGAATATCTCTGTTGAAATTCAAGATATCAAAATAATTCTTTCAGAATTTTTAAAGTTATCTTTATTATAATGATGTGACAGTATCATAATTAGTATTTTCGTCCAATGGAAACTTCCTAATTGTTAACAGGAAATAAGGACCAATTATAAATGCGTTAAGTTTTTATTCGTAAAAATTTCGAATGGATTTGTAATTTATTATAAAAAAAATAATAGAAAATTTGAATTAGTAGGTACCTGCCTACTTAATAGCCTAAGATACTTGGGTAAATTTTCGTTTTGACATGTCCCACCAAAGTTTTCATTGAAAAAATCGATAATTTTGTTAAATTTAAAAATTTACGATTAAAATTTTGTTATCGAACGTCACGTCTATAATAAAAATGCAGAAAGAGGACGAAGAAATAACGCATATTTTTCCAAACTTGGTTCTTTGTTCTTTGAACCTAAATCTATCTTAAAACTTCTGAAATCTTGTATGCCAGTCGATGGTATTCATATGCATTACCACGATCTATCACTTTTAGAAGGATAGCAATTATTGTTTAGTTTGTTCATAAAGATTAGTGTCTGTACTCAAGTTGAGTTTCGATAATTCGATATTTGAATTACGACTATAACGAACACTATAAACATTCCCGAGGCATGATGTACAAAATAAAACCACCGACTTAGAGCATAGACTACGCATTCCTTATCTTAGCAATGTATCTATTGAAAATGTCGACTATTAAGTGAGCGAAACGAAATAAGGTAGCTGTCGTCCTAATGATTTCACGAGTGAATCCATATGTTACACAATTGAGTGAGCTCGCTCACGTGAGATGAAAGTGTGAAAGTACGCACAAATTCACAGAAGTTACACAATAGGTTCTCAGGTGAAAGAAGACTTCACATGTGTTATAACGATTTATTTTCAATGGAAAATTGAATTGAAAATAAATCGTTATGGCACTTAATGTGAGATATTTTTTCGCCTGATTCTACAAAAAAAAATTATTTTAATATTAATGTTTTACAGTAGAACTCTATAACTTGAACATCGTTAAGTCAAAATCCTAAGTCGAAACCTAAAAGATTCTATAACTCGAAACCCAAAAGACTCTATAACTCGGATTCTTTAAACTTACCCGAACTAAATATGATTTCCCTACGAGGTACTGTGAACACATATTACACTTGGTAACTCGAAGTTCCAGTCTCCAAGTAAGCGATGTGTATACTTTAGAGCCTATGTAAGTTCAAGTTTATTGTCTGTTAAACTCGCTCGAAGTAGGTAGTAAAATCCTTGATAAAATTTCCTTGAACTTCAAGTCAAAGAGTTTCTACTGTATTATGTATTCTCAGGATTATTTCCACGTGCTTGTTAATACCGATTTGAGACAAATATATATAACATAACTTCCCAATAGCACTTTGTCTTGATTTACGCTTAGTTCCTATATAAATGTTTACCACGTACAGAGACTTATTGTTGTTATAGAGCAAAATTACGGAATAGACTGATTAGAAACGAGCGTGAAGATGGCAACCACTATACTCTCAATATCTTTTTTTTAGTCTCTAACTTTTCGACCGCGACGGGAGACAACGCGACAGCGACAGGTCTCAAAAACACAAATGGAATTGAATATGAATCAGTTCGAGAAAATGACCTTGCCGAGCGATACATCGGCGTCTGCCCATTTATCGAAAGGATACATTTTTAGAGTGTTGGGTCTCCAAGTCACTATATGAATATTATGAAGTATTAGAAATACCTTCATAAACTACGACATAATGCACAGTGCTTAGCATCATAATATTATATAGTGTTACGAATGTGTGTTTTTTTAAAAAATAATTAACCACACCTGAAGATGGCAACTCGTTGCTGAAACGCGTAGTGTTAAATCACAAGAAGTCACAAGACGGACATAATACAAGGTATTTCTAATACTTCATAATATCGAAAGGAGATCGCTGTCGTATCTTTGTCGCGTGTCGTTGTATCCCGTCGCGATCTCAAGTTCCGAAACGCTACCTATACGCAGTCTATTCTCTAACTCAATGTATATAACTGAAAAGCATTCAAATTACTGACTGCTACCTTGAAAGCAATTTTAAAAGCGCGACGATCTGATTTCTGCCTTAACGATTTATGAACTTCAAAACCAGTTATCTAAATGTGCAATTTGTTTCTGAATTCTAAACATACACATTCGCCATATATACCTACATAAATATCTATAGGTTTGACAGTTGTTGTCAATATATTTATTTTTAATTTCAATTTACCAGGTAATATCTTTTTATCACCGATTATATAATGATTAACTGGTGTTTTTCTTGTTTAAGTTTACTCATGATTTTCTTGAAGCCAATTAATTAGTTTCCTTGAAAAACATATTCTTGTCGTGTAAAACTTAAATTATTCAGAATGAAATATCGAGATTTTTCCTTGCGACCCCCACCATCCGACCAACGTCAAAATTGTATGTGCCATGTATAGGTACAATGTATGGACAAATACACTATAGAGTATAGACTACAGAGTACCCATAGGTAATAGGTTTGTTCCTGTAGAAATCCAAAAACTCCGTGGACATCAGAAGTGCGAGCAGTGAAATTTTTATTGTTCCAACAGCCATCTCACTCAAATCCCTGGTTACTGGTTTGTTATTCGAACATATTTCTAAACCGTTTGTTGACAATCAGAAAAGTTTGCGTATATAGTACCATAATTTTAAATCAGAGGCATGCGCGTTATTACTGATGATCCTAATGAGGGGGAAAATAAAAAAAAAATAGTTCAACTTTTACAATGTCAAAAATCATCAATTTTTAAACTCCTGTAACTTTGCGAAAGAAATCGTAAACATTTTTTTTAATACATTTTGACGGGAAAAGCCTCGTCTTTCAGTCACTAAATTTCAATTTCTCTGATGACGTTTCTGTGCGTCGCTACACCACTTCCAAGCGAACCGGGAAAAAATTGCAAACAATTGTCAACTTTGTCAAAATTGTCACGGGCGTGAAAAATTTTTTTCGGGAGTTTCAATCATCACAACGTAAAAGGCTAAAGTCTTAGCTTTCAATTTAGCTACTGAAAGTCGATCTACGATTTTTTTTACTCGAAGATACGGCGATTTGAAAAAAGCCTTACATGTCAGGCAAATGTGCAGTGCGTACCGCCCACTTCGTTTACTTTTTCTCACTTTGTTTTCATTTGTCTCATGTGCAATATTAACAACAGTCTTTAAAAATAAAATTTTTGTTTTCGAAAACTCAAAAAAGTTTTCGAATCGCGAGCAATGCGAGTTATTACTTTTCTCCAAGAATCTAACACCCAACGATATGTGGCAATTTAAGTGGGTGCTGCTCAATTTGTTGTGATTCGCATTCAAATCGTCGTGTCTTTAAGAATAAAAATCGTAGCTTCTCGACTTTAATATTTGAAAATTGCGAAAAAAAATTTCGCACGTCCATGGGTGAACTCAAAATTGACAATTTTTTGCAATTTTTTCCTGGTCCGCTTGGAAGTGGTGCAGCGACGTACAGAAACATTATCAGAAAAATTAATTATCCGGCGAGCTGAAAACTGATGCCTTTATCGTCAAAATTTAATATATTCGAAATAAAAAACAATTTTTTTTTCAAAGTTACATGAGTTTGAAAATTGATAATTTTTGACGTCGTAAAAGTTGATCCCCTAATTATAAGTTTGAAAAATTAATTTCAAAAGAGTAATATTATTGCTGTAGGTATTGAAACAAAAAGAGAAATAAAAATTTAGGTATTATTATTTTTCCCACAAATATCCAAGAATCGCTTACTTCTTGCGTATGACTAAAAATTTTAAGGAATCTGTAAAAAAATCAATTTTAACATCGCGATTATATGCACGTTGCACATGTTAATATCCACATCAACGGCACAAGTACAAAAAAAACTAGCATACGATTGTATCAGTCCTGGATTTATAAATAGGCCGTATAGGCCGCGGCCTACGGGCGGCAGCGTCCTAGGGGCGGCAGATTTCAGAGGACGGTCACTTGATTTCAGAGGATAAAAGTCAAACACGTCCACTGGTTTTCTCATGGTTTTTTATACTTTCAATAAATCCCTACAAATTGTTCTGGGGAAAGAAGTTTTTCCTGTTTAAAACGCGTGAAAAATTATCAAAGGTCTTCATTGTCTCAAGAAAAAATGAATTCTCTGGCTCTTCTCTACATAGAAGCAGAGATAATGAACACCATAAACTATGATGATATTATAGATGATTTTGCTATTAAAAAGGCCCGTAAAAAATTGTATATCTTGTTTCTTTTTTACGCTCTCTTTCTTAATGACTAATTCATTCGTTTATTTAGCTTTCATTCGTTTATTTAAATAATAATTTTCCATTTGTAGTAAAGGAGGCCCCTTTACTACAAATGGAAAATTATTATTTTAGAAAGGTATGTACATGGGGCGGCGGAAATAAAGTGGCCTACACTCATAAAAAATATAAATCCGGCACTGGATTGTATGAAACCACGTCAGTGCAAGTGAAACTTTGTTACCATAACCTAAACGCTTTTAACCCGAAATCGCCGAAAGTATATAGTTATAATTTTGTTTACGTGATTTTGGTAATATAATTTGTACCCTGATCAGCATGGAGACGAACGTAAGAATCCAGATTCTATCGTTAGTAGTCAATGCGATTTGATGTACTGCTCGACTGAATATTGTATACGATATATTAGTTAATAGTTATGTAGACGTACATCCACTATATGTTAGCTATATTTACCGCAGAACTATATTACATATATGCAATGATATTAGCGCGTCTACACGTTCTAAACCACCGTCCCCGTAATAAAATTGTCATTCTCTCCGACTCACTAAGTTCATTAACTGCTTTACAAGAAGTTTTGTCGTCAAATCCAATCATTCAAGAAATCCGTAATACTCTACAAGAACTGAAGAAAATTAACATATCTGTTCAATTTGTTTGAATCCCATCACACATTGATATCGACGGGAATGAAAAAGCCGATAAAGAAGCTAAGGAAGCACATCAGTTAACAATAGTTCATCCATCACAACTCACCAACAACGACTACAAAACTTACATCTCTCTACGTATCAAACAAAAGTGGCAGTCATCCTGGAATAATGAAATAGACAACAAATTAAAAGTAATCAATCCGGAAGTTAAAAAACAGTAGAGCGCTGTCCACCTCACAAGAAAACAGGAAGTAATATTTACACGACTACGCGCCGGTCACACGGCCCTGCTCACTCTCACGTTTTAAAGAAGGAAGACGCTCCGATGTGCGTCATCTGCAACGGTCGTCTCTCCATTCAACAACTTCTGGTCGACTGTCCACTATATGATCCTCACAGGCTAAACGTAGACCTCGCCACAAACATAGAAGACATTCTTGACTATACTGAAACGAATATAGAAAAATTATTCAAATTTTTAAACGCAACCAACATAACATACACAATATAATTACTCGCCTTATTACTTACCAGAGTCTCCCTTACACGATTCGCTCCAATATCAATTTCAATAACCGTCCATTTAATTATCTAATTTTATCATCCACGATTTTTCAATTGTTATAATTATTATTGTATCTCAGTGCTAATAACTCAATAAGTTTGTTTTTGTCTTTTCTGGTTTAAATTAAAAAAAAATCATAATGTCGCTGGTTTTTGATGAATATACTGGTCTGGTCGAACGGAAAAACGAGGCTAATAAAGTTTCACTTGAAAAAAATACGCAGATATATTTTTGCTCGCTTTTGAGGTTACGCTCGCCACTCATTACGAGTGCAGATAAGAATTTCCAAATTGTCATGTTTAATGCTTTCGTAATAAAAAAAATCCTAAACTTGTCAGAGACAAATATGTGATTGTAGGAACAAACCTGTTACTGTCATTTCGTCCAATCACTAGTGTCAAATACAGTATGAACTATGTAAGTGAACTGATGTAGAAGGTTAGACGCTAATGACCTCAGTTGTCGAGCGTCTATATCTATATCTGATGTAGAAGGTTATCGGCAGGTTTACATTAAGCCGTCGTACGTGGTTTCCCGCACAACTTACTTATGTAGTTATGATGATGATGCCCTGACAACTCGAGTTCGTTCAATCTATGAGTGGTCTGCGATCTTTTCTGACTGGGGTATATCTGACTAGAATTGATATGACGCAATTATAACAAGTCACGTATCTGCGCCTTTGGTTAGAAATGCCGTGAGACATTACAGAGTGAACCATAAACACTGATTTAACCTTCTTAACTATTCTAATCGTGTCAGTCCGAAAATCGAGTACATGTCGAATAGTAAAATACTCGATCGCGCACGAACCTTGGCGAGTGCGCATTTGCGAGCTGCATACGAGTGCTGACGCATAAAAATGTATTTAGCACACTAGTTACATAATATACTTTATTCAACACATGCATGATTTTAGAACTTTTTCGAATTATTAAATTCGCGGACAGCAGTACATTGGCCTTGGTACAATATTAATTTACTTCGTTACCATAGTAACAATTTTTCATTACAACATCGAAAAGAGGTACATAATGGTCCATTATGTAACGGGTTTTTCATTATAGTATAATGGATCATGACGTTACATGTCAATAAACGACCATTTAAGGTCCGCTTTACAGACAAGAAAAAACATTAAAAGCGTGCACTCGACCATGCATGTGTTGAATAAATTTTTTTATTAATTTCACTTACAAAAAAAAACTCTCAAATCTCAATTGCTTTTTTTTAATTTCATTTTATAGAAATAATAGTATATTGCGTCACTAGTGTGCTAAGTACCTACATCATTAAACGTCAGGCGCGATATTTTCAGTACAAGTAGTGGGCGAGCACACACGAGCCTTGGCGAGTGTGCCTCGTGAGCCGAATACGAGTGCTGAAAACATCGCGCCTGGCGCATAAAGATTTAGCACACGCGTTGCACAACTATACTTTATATAACACATGCATGGTTTTAGACTTTAATTGAATTAAAAAAACAGTTACATAATGGTTCATTATGTAACTATGATTATGCAACTGTTTTTCATTATAGCACTGAAAAGCGTTGCATAATGGATCATTATGTAACTAGTTACATAATGAATCATTATAGCACTGAAAAGCGTTACATAGTGATCACTAGTCAATAAACGGCTATGTAAGGTCCGCAAAACAGATACGAAAAAACACTAAAAGCGTGCATGTGTTATATAAAATAATATGCTGAATTTACTTCTATTCATAAACGTGATTCATATAAATTTCAAAAAGAAGGAGAGAAGAATGAAATAACTTAGGCGTAAGAACAGTGAATATATTGTTTTTACCATTACATTACCATATTTTTATAAAAAATATTATTTTCGATGTATTTGTTATTGAGCATGTCACAAAAAAGATCTATCGGTCTCTCCGCGAACTGAACAAAGAACAATTCACTATTTACGACGCCGGCCGTCTTTACAACCGTATGGATAAAGGCATGATCACACTATATCCGTTATCGACAAGTTCTAATAATAATACCCAGTCAATTCTAGTTAATACGCCGACATAATAGCAATCATTACATAACGTACTCGGTAATCAGGTTTTGTAAACTGTAGCGCGGGATCATATTATACTAAATACATTGTAGACTCGCAATGTCAATGGAGCAGAAGTTGACTGGTTAAAAGTGAAACGCTTCTGCTGTTAAAAATGTTAGACTCAGTTTTGTGTGTATTGCTTGTTTTTTATAGAAATATAAATAGTTAAACTTGAAGATGCAAAAATCCTCAGTTGTATTAAATCTTGTTATATTATAATACCTAACTCATACTAATTATTTCTTAGATTTGTTATTATTCTTTTGTTGTTGTTATTCGTTTGGAAATTGTTATTCTTTCGTTACTTTGTTAATAGTTACTTTAGACGCAAATAGCCGTAGCAGCTAACGCGTCTATAATTTAGATTAAAAAATAAAAAAAAAGTTAAACAAAGTCTATAAAGTCAAGTGTAGGTGAAAAACAAGCGTCTTAGATCTTCCAAGGATCTTTCCAAAACATCGTTTTCAAAGTATTTATGTTTTCAGACACCTATTTTCACTGATCAACAAGGGTTTTTAGCTGTGATTTGATATATACGTTCATTTTATATTTTTGAAAAGTTTTTACAGGGGAAATTGAGTTTGAATTTTTTTTTGCCCATGAGCTAGGTGCCCACCTAGCTCATGAGGTAGGGGGGCAAGTGACCCTTTTGCCCCACCTTGGCTACGCCCGTCACCCATGGATTTAGAGTTGATACTTCTTTTATTTATAGCACAAATAAAAATGCCGGGAGTTAATTGTATAGTTTATATTATATAGTAGTCATTAAAACGTAAACCAGTAAAATTTTTGATTTTTCCTGAGTAGTAATTACGAACCCTTATCATGCGCGGTCGTTTATAGCTACGCTGTGACCACAGTAAGATAATAATATATTTTGACATATGTACGTAACACAAACAGATTTTATTGGTCCACAGTTATTGAAGATATCATATTTTAGCTAACCAACTTTTTTGCTGCTACTATAAAACAAACTTATTTGTTTATTTATTCTATTAATACCAAAAGTTAGGTAGGTACATTGCTATTTTTCGTTGTACGAAAATTTTGATACTATGAAATAAAAGATGACATCGAAGTTAATTTATTTTTTACCGTTGTATAGTATTCCATATACATAGAAAAACAACTCTTAAAAGTTGTAACGGGACATCTATCTGTAATTTTGTTTTTCATTTTTTTATTTCTGGGTATTTTAAATTATATCTAGATGGGAAAACGTATGCCCACTATTTAGGTCTGTTGGTTTTAGCATCATTTGAAATAGGTACAACTAGGTACCTATCTAATGCCCAAATTTAGAAACTTTTATTTAGTTACGGTTGGGTTAAGATAAGTTTGCTGTCAAACCTACATTAACGCAAGTAAATCCTAACGAATAAAGACATTTGATTTGACGTACAATAGAAGGCTAAAACAATTTCTGTTTGAAAATGCAAGACAACAGTTATTTCAGATCCTACATACAGTGTGTCCCACCGTAACTGAGACATAGCATTTAACATGGGGTTACCATATTTTGTTAATATTTGCTCCCTGTTAACTGTGTTTGTTATTTTTATTTTACGATCTGGCTTTAAATGTCCCCAGTAATGATTTTGTATACTTATTTTTATTTAAATCTCTTTAAAAATTAATAAAAACACATTTTTAAAAAATAAAACACTATCTTTGCTTTGTATACCAGTTCAATGGACAAGTGCTCAACGTCGCAAATAGTCTAGTCGGTTAGCGCGTTGACCAACATCAGTTACCTTTACGCCAAGCCCAGGTTCGAATCTCGAGAGCTCATAATTAATTTTTTTTTTAATAATGAAAATACATTGGAAAACAATTAATAATGCTTATTATTTACAAATAAAAGTATAACGATTTTATTAATTATTTCCTTTAAAACAGAGTTATACGATGATGAAAATAATTGATAAAATCGCTATACTTTTATTTGTAAATAATAAGCATTATTAATTGTTATCCAATGTATTTTTATTATTAAAAAAAAAATTAATTATGATCTCTCGGGATTCGAACCTGGGCTTGGCGTCAAGGTAACTGATGTTGGTCAACGCGCTAGCCGACTAGGCTATTTGCGACGTTCAGCGCTTGTCTATTGAACTGGTATACAAAGCAAAGATTGTGTTTTATTTTTTAAAAATGTATTTTATTAATTTTAAAGAGATTTAAATAAAAATAAGTCTACAAAATCATTACTGGGGACATTTAGAGCCAGATCGTAAAATAAAAATAACAAACACAGTTAACGGGGAGCAAATATTCACAAATTATCGTAACAACATGTTAAAATGCTATGTCTCAGTTACGGTGGGACACACTGTATAAACTAAACACGATAAACATTTGAATATAAGTAAAATATTTTTTGAAGCAACTTGTTTAAAATATCTGTACCTACTTCGTACCTAGTCCAAAATTTATTATTATTACATTTTGGTCAGATAAATAATTCCACAGTGTAAAAATTTAGAAATAGGCACCTATTTACTGTCTAAAATAATCTTTTTTTAACAAATATATATGTGTTTATTCGCAACGAAGATAATGTTTATGCACATTCTTATAATTTTTATTTACCATAAATGTTACAACTATAGGTAATATAATAGAGATGGGCAATTTAAAAAAAATATAATAGATTCGGTCGTTACTTGATGTAAACATAGATGTAAAATAATCATTGATTGAAACCGAACCAAATAACGCTCGGGTTTCGATTTTTGACGACATACTTGTGAAAATTAACACAGTATCAAGAACTCAATTATAAATAAAAAAATGTTAGCTAAAAATGTTAGCTGTCGTGGGACGCCTGGCAGATGTGAAACAATTTCATAGCTTGAAACAATGGTTACGTTCTGTTACTATCGTATAGGAATTATCCCCCTCTGCGAGAAATTTATCAAAATAAAATATAGCCTATATCACTAAGGTATAGTGTATCTTTCTATTAGTGAAAGAATTTTATAATCGGTTCAGTAGTTCTAGAGATAAGAATTATTTATGATTTATTACCCCCCCCCCCCCCCCGCGAGAACTTTTCCCCCTACGAAGGTATTAAAACAGCTCAGAACGACGCTCCGCTTATTTAAATTCGTTCCAATATACAGATATTCACGATAATAGTGCCGACACACTTACACAATACACACATGTAAAGAAGTAAATGTGTAGTGTAGTAGAGTGGGAAGTGCGTCGGAAAGAACCGACGAGACGCGAGGCTGGCAGAATGGCACGATGCGACGTGTCATCAAAACATTAATTATAGATGTTTCACATCAATAATTTTAATGAGCAACGGAAGAATAAAAACATCGGTAAAAATTATTAATTGAATAAAAAACAAAAAAAAAGTAGAACTTCAAAAGCAAAAACGCTTCTCCCCTTTTATTTTCGAGTTACAAAAGTCCTAGAAATTGAGATTTTCCCAAAACTCGGAACTTTTCAAACGTAAAAATGAAAAAATAGAGTCATTCGGTTTTTTTTTGTTAAAATATTGGTTTCGGTTACTGTCATGAAACGGTTTTTAACGGTTTCGGTTACGACTTCAATCCTATATAATATTGTACATTTTATTCATAAAACACATAAATTTGATTGATTTACACGTTTTAACACATTTCTTTTATTACAATAATGTTTCGCACACACAGTGGTTTCGTTAGACAATAAAGTAACTACATAATATATACCTACTTTAAAAAACCGGTCAAGTGCGAGTGCAGAGGGCAGTATAGCCTAGATGGTAGCGTGCTTGGCGCCGCAACCTCTAGACTGGACTGCCGTGGGTTCGAATCCCACCTGCGCTCATGGATGTTTTGTGATGTTATTTAGTTTTAAGTTAGTTGTTATTTAGTGTAGTTGAAAGACGCTAATGACCTTAGATGTCGACGCGTCTATAGTCTACAATAAATAAATCAAGTGCGAGTTGGACTCACGCATCGAGGGTTCCGAACGAAAATAAAAATAAGGAGTTTAGGTAGGGGTAATGTTTGAAATAAGCTTGAGATAACATTTAGTGTTTGTTTCTTTTAAATCGATTGACAAACAAAAAAGATATGTCAATTTAAAATGCGAGACTTTCTGTATGTGCCACCGTTAATGTAGATGTTAAAAACTGTTAAACATAATAAACTGTTTAGTCCGACTCACACTTGGTCGCCTAGTGGCTTTTTATTATTTGTTGTTTTAGTTTAGAGTTTTCACTATAATCACACCAAGTTTGACTCTTGTATGTATTACCGTTTTTACGTTGAAAAAACAAGTTTTTTGCATATGAACCTCCCTTAATTTTTACTTTTTGTTTTTTTTATTATTTGTTAGGATATCCGCCATTCTGTGAAAATTTAAACCGGGTACCTGTTATGGTTCAAAAGATACAGCCTATTAAAAGTAGGGCAGACAGACGGTATAGGCTTAGTAATAGGGTTCCAATACGGAACCCTAAAAATCGATATATCAATGAACCTATATATCGATAGAATGTATATCAATGCATTCGGTATAGCGAGTAAAATTAATAATTATTATTTTTATTAGTAGGTATTCAATTATTAGCGGGCTGGTGCGTGATATTGTGACGTAGTATTATGAAGGGGGGTACTAAAATAAGTAAAAATAGCGTGACGTAATTTATAAACATCAAAGGGGGGTGAGCAGTGAACAGAAATCCAGGCGAAGCCGGTCCTGGAGTGACAGTAAATATGTAATATAATTAGAGATCACCACTCGCGGATGTTGCCATACACAATATATACAACAATGTATATAATTATTATTATCTTTATATGCAATAAAAACTTAGGCAATACATAGGAAAGCTTTTAGTATAAACGTAATTAAAACTGTCGTAAAACTAGCAAAAAATGATTCAGAAGCCTTTTGATTAAAACTATAATAGTCGAGAATCATAGACTCATAACGCACTACAGAACTCGTATAATAACGCACTACAGGATGATTTATAACGATTGTAACAAACTTCTACGAGAAATAGAGGAACTTAAAATATGTAATATGTATCAAAAGTTCATTAGGCAATGTGTTATGTGATTGTAAAAAGCTTCCTAGCAAACACAGATACAGTTTGTTAAAGTTTTAAATGGGATTGTTATATTATATTACTTCCCACCTCTACTATGGTAGGGAAGTAATGGATTTAGTCCGAAAAAAATATTTCGAGATTTTAACAGATTTCACGTTTTGAGACCCTAGCAATCGTTTAAGATCATTTTCTGACTGATGTCTCTCTCTCTCTCTCTCTCTCTCTCTCTCTCTCTCTCTGTTTGTGTGTGTGTGTGTGTGGTGTGTGGTCAATTTTTCGCCTTCGATATCTTAAGAACGGTACAACATACGGGCATGCCTTTAATTTAGATCTGATTAGATTTTGAGTCAAATCGGTTCAGTGGATCCTGAGATATTCAAAAAAAACGTTCTCAATGTCACGTATTAACATAGGTAAAAAAAATATAAATGAATTCTAAATGTTATAATATGAAAAAAATGTAAATATTTTTTTTCTCTAAAATGTATAGTTTTCGAGAAAAAAATATTTGACTAAAAAAAAATAAAAATTGTACGTAAATCAAGGTAACCATGATTTTTGCTATATTAAGCTAGCCATCAGTAGATCACCAAACAAAAAATTCGACTGATGACCAGTCCTATACTTCCCACCTAGTAAATATTTGCAAGAAATAAACACTCTTTTTTTTTTATTCTTTGACTGGGCCCAAATAACCTTAGCTGTTGGTGGTCTTTAAAACACAATTTTATTTTTATTCTTTGAAAAAAGCATGGCCCTCTTTTTTGTTTGGTGATCTACTGATGGCTAGCTTAATATAGCAAAAATCATGGTTACCTTGATTTACGTACAATTTTTATTTTTTTTTTTTAGTAAAATATTTTTCATATTATAACATCTAGAATTCATTTATATTTTTTTTACTTTAATACGTGACATTGAGAACGTTTTTTTGAATATCTCAGGATCCACTGAACCGATTTGACTCAAAATCTAATCAGATCTAAGTTAAAGGCTGATAAACACAATAGAACAATCGGCATGCCCGTATGTTGTTCCGTTCTTAAGATATCGAAGGAGAAAAATTGACCACACACACACACACACATACACACACACACATATACAGACATCAGTCAGAAAATGATCTTAAACGATTGCTAGGGTCTCAAAACGTGAAATCTGTTAAAATCTCGAAATATTTTTTTCGGACTAAATCCATTACTTCCCTACCATAGTAGAGGTGGGAAGTAAAAAGAGGGCCATGCTTTTTTCAAAGAATAAAAATTAAATTGTGTTTTTAAGACCACCAACAGCTAAGGTTATTTGGGCCTAGTCAAAGAATAAAAAAAAGAGTGTTTATTTTTTGCAAATATTTACTAGGTGGGAAGTATAGGACTGGTCATCAGTCGAATTTTTTTTATTGTACTTTTATTACGTAAACCGAAAATATATGTCATCAATTTGAATTCAACTTTAAATCTAAGAAACATTGAATTATCCTTTGAAGTGCAATATTACTGCATTTCAAAGAATCATTCGATATGAAAAGAAATCATATAATCAAAGACAACGTGCGACGTTAAAACTTAACTTGAGGGCCCGTGGCCATAGAAACATAGCTTAGATTGTTTACATCATATTTAGATAGGTACCGAAACGTTAGCACAGATATGCAATTTTAAACTTCAGTATTGCAATTTATTTGATCCTTTGGTCACAGAGACTTCCTCTCCTAATTTCAATCATTATGTACGGATCACCATATCTCTATATCATAGAGTTTTTTAACATTAAATAAAAAAGTCATTTTGAAACTTCTATATCATTTTTCAAGACCTATCTAACGATATCCCACACATTAATGTGCACTGAAATGTTTTTTTCATCCCTTAGTTAAATGTATGGAGTGCCACTCCTAATTTTGTTTTCGTAATTTCGTTACACCGTTGTATCGCAGTTCATAGAAGACACCTACCTTCCAAATTATAGTGCCAATAATCTCCCAGTAAAATAGCTGTGACATACGGTCAGACGGACGGACAGGACGAAATTCTAAGAGTTCCGTTTTTGTCGTTTGTCTACGGTCGCAGTGCCAAACTGCCGTTATTTGCTAATAAGTACCTACATATATAGATGCCAATATGAGAAACCTAAATTTATTTTTAGACAAAATATAAAATTTAACCGCTTCATATATTCCTTAGAAAGATTATAGTTTCTTATAATGCGGCAAACATTTGAAATCAGCTCCTAAATACAACACTTAAAATGGTCCGATAACGACCATTTTAGAAAAAAGTTCCAAGTGATGATAAAATCCAACATGTGTATCTACCCTATATAACGCAAACATTAAACGGTCCGAATTTTTACAAAGTTTTACTTAATTTCACTTGTATGTAACTAACTTAGTAACTAACTTACTAACTAACACTAATTTATTAGCGCTTACAAGAAGCGTAATGATGACAGACTTGTGAACATTTTTTTATAGTTGAAATATATAAGTTCAGCACATTCTGGCTATAGACTTGTGGACTTCCCGCTGCTAAAAACTAGACACAATGCTCTGTTTTCTAAAAGAATAGTGGTTGCATGTTTTTGAAACAAGAACTGCACTATTGTGTCTTTTTCTCAGATGTGAAATTAAGTACCTATACTTAATATTCCATTGTTTCCACATGTTTGTAAATAATATTGAAGGAATCGATAACAGTTGAACTTTAACTGAACTAGAAATACGGACATTGTAATAATAATGTATATAATAGTGTAATGTGAAGCAATTGTTTGTAAATGTCCATTTATAGAAACTTAACACAATGCCGGCATCCATCTTCCGTTTAACTTTTCCATACAGGCTTTGTATTGCAGCTTCTATTCCTATTCTTTTTCTTTTAAAAACATGCAGGTGCAGTCATTTTTTTAATTTAAATTTTAATAAATTAGATAACTGGGTTAGCTGATTAATATAAAATTGAAAATTTAGGACTTAGATTTTATATTTTTGTAAAGTGAAGAATTTATATATTTTTCTATTGTATAGAATTAAAATAATTAATAAAGACTAAAAAGTAACAAATAAATAACTTAAAAAAAAACTTTTTAAAAAACAATGGTTTTATTTTGAAACAAAAATGCACTAAAAAGTAGAAAATAATTTTTTTTAGATTATAAGTTGATCAGAATAGTTTTCAACATTTGTTAAAAGAAAACCATTGGGCGTTAAAACATCATAACAGCATCAGTACCTAATATTTTATGAGCGCCCAATGGTTTTCTTTTAACAAATGTTGAAAACTATTCTGATCAACTTATAATCACTAATAAAAATTATTTTCTACTTTTTAGTGCAGTTTTGTTTCAAAATAAAACCAATATTTTTTAAAAAGTTTTTTTTTAAGTTATTAGTACAGTCGTTTGGTAGATTTACCTGGAAAGTTTTCCGGGAGATTTGAAAATTGGTAATTTTATAGATTTTGATGTGCTCTTTCCGAATTTCGACTTTGCCACCTCGTATTTTTGCCGCTCGCGCCACCATATTGGAGAAATGGCTCCTAAAAGCAGTTTTTTGACAATACCTCCTTTCCGACTTATTTTACGATAAAAACAGTTATATACAAAATGAAACTAGAGACAATTACCTACAATTTATGTATGTACCTTTTTTTCATAAAGTCAATAGTTTAGGCGTACGAGCGCCGCAAAGTGTACTCCAACACGCGTTTTGGCCAAAAAACTCATTTCCACACCACCTTGCGGTAGAGTAAGCGGCGCTTTTTTTTACCGTGGTATCCCCAGTGTGCCTAGTCCACATGCAATTCACTATCCTAAAATTTAGCGCATTCTTCTTCGCTTCGTTGTTCTTGATGGACCAGGTGCAGTTGCGAGTTCATCGTCATTAGTCCTCTAGTAAGTAGGGTGGTTAATGAAAATTAATTTTCCATGTAGATATTATAGACCTATCAATGAGCAATCTAACTGTGTCGAAAAATTTGGTAAATTTATTCGTAGCCACCCTAAGGATGTCATTTTTTCAAGATAGTACTTTTCGACTAAAAATGTAAATCCTTGACGCGGAGTGCTCTAGTAAGTAGGGTGTTTAATGAATATTAATTTCCTATGTAGATATTATACACCTATCCATGAGCTATCTAACTGCATCGAAAAAACTTGGAAAATCTAGAAGTGGCCACTCCACTGAAGCAATTTTTTCGAGCTCGTATGTTTAAGGTAAAAAAGTAAGATCTCAAAGAAATTGCTTTTTTAAGGTAACCACTTCCAGGTTTTACAAATTTTTTAACTCATTTAGATAGCCCATGGATCGGTCTATAATCCGTACATGGGAAATTAATATTTATAAAACATCCTACTTACTAGAGCAATCTGCGTCAAGGGTTTTCATTTTTAGTACAAAAGTACTATCTTGAAAAAATTATATCCTTAGGGTGGCTACGGATAAATTTAACAAATTTTTTCGACACAGATAGATAGCTCATGGATAGGTATATAATATCTACATAGGAAATTAATATTCATTAAACACCGTACTCACTAGAGGCACTCCGCATCAAGGATTTCCATTTTAGTCGACACAGTTAGATTGCTCATTGATAGGTCTATAATATCTACATAGAAAATAAATTTTCATTAACCACCCTACTTACTAGAGGACTAATGACGATGAATTCGCAACTGCACCTGGTCCATCAAGAACAACGAAGCGAAGAAGAATGCGCTAAATTTTAGGATAGTGAATTGCATGTGGACTAGGCCCACTGGGGATACCACGGTAAAAAAAACGCGCCGCTTACTCTACCGCAAGGTGGTGTGGAAATGAGTTTTTTGGCCAAAACGCGTGTTGGAGTACACTTTGCGGCGCTCGTACACCTAAACTATTGACTTTATGAAAAAAGGTACATACATAAATTGTAGGTAATTGTCTCTAGTTTCATTTTATATATAACTGTTTTTATCGTAAAATAAGTCGGAAAGGAGGTATTGTCAAAAAACTGCTTTTAGGCGCCATTTCTCCAATATGGTGGTGCGAGCGGCAAAAATACGAGGTGGCAAAGTCGAAATTCGGAAAGAGCACATCAAAATCTATAAAATTACCAATTTTCAAAACTCCCGGAAAACTTTCCAGGTAACCACTATTTTTCGAACCAAATGACTGTACTATATTTATTATACAATAATATTATTACCGTTGCACTGTAGGGCGTAGGCACAAGAAAATATTTGGAAATAAAATAAACAAGTTTGGAAATGCCAAACATCTTATTTTGGTTTCGATACGCTTAGCCGTGATGACAGAGGAACATATTTTTTTGCAAAAACACATTTTATGCATTCCGGGATCTCAAGAAGTGAAACTATTATGAAATTGCGAAAAGTCGATTTCGACATAAATTAGTGAGTACCATTTCCCCACTTCTGAAGTTGAAATGTAAAAATATTTAAGAGAAACCGTAACTTCCAAATAATTTATTTTATTACATTTTCTATCATCTACAGCTTTTTAGAACTATGAATTTTCTTGACGTTTTCTCAAACATAATATTTTACATGCAGCTTTAATTTTTGTCTTGTAAGTGATGTCACAAATACAAACAATTTTATATTACAGAAAAATAGATATTTTAAATTCATCCTCCTTGACGCAAACGTAGATAACAATAAAATCAGTTTGAATATATTTTTATATATACGACTGAAAGCATAAAATATTTTACTGCCATTCCTCAACGACCAGCTTATCTCATTACGCACGAAAAAATAGAACTATATCTCAAATATACGATCCAATTACGTGAATAGTAAAAGTATGGCGATTGGTGAAACCAAGAACAAGAGGAAAACTTAACTTTCGTACATGCATTACCTCTTGCAAGTTGCATTGAAGAAATTAAAGTCAGTGAAGCTACGTTTATATGCACTTTAAAATCCGAATGGGGCCGTCCCGCTAAATTAATCCAGCCGTTCTTACTTCGCTAAGATGCAGTTTAACATTACATGATAAGGATTAGAAAGAAGAAAATCATTATTTTCATCTGTTATGACAATCTGATTCGAGCAGTCCAGCCAACGACGATATTACGACGGCATCACGGTAACAGATTAACAAAACGGCACGCAAACTAGGCGTTTGTTTATTCGTCAGATTAAGTCACATTTAACGCGCTTTCAAGTGCACAATAACTATAATCGACTAAGATTTTATGCACAAAACAAGCCGTGAGGTGGCTCGTTTATTAGGACTAAAGTGCGACCGTTGAGGTCCACACGACGAACTTCCCAGTTTGATAAATATTTAATAACAATAATTAAATTAGATATTACACAGAAAGGTAATCATTTTAATCATTAAAACATAATTATTATTTATTTTTAACAATAATTTAAAAAAAAACAAAAAAAAACGGCTGAACCGATTTTTATAAAATTTATGTCGGATCAAAATGACGTTAACACGCCTCGATTGACACCCTTACGATGTCGATATAATTTTTTATTTGCGAGATATTGTGTAAAATCTACTTTTTTGAAGTCTATTTGGTTAAGAAAAAAGAACGGCTGAACCGATTTTAAAAAAATTTCTTTCAGATCATATCTACGTTAATACGCGTTGATTGGCACCCTAACGTAGTCGATATCATTTTTCATTCTCGAGATTTCGTCTTAGAAAGAAATGGGCCAATACGTACACACACACACACACACACACCGCGCGCATACACACACACAGCATCTTTCTAAAAATAGTGTAGTGACCTTGAAACACAAAAATTTGTTATACATTTTGATTTCGATTTTCGGGCCCATTACAATAACTTCCAATGGGAAGTTAATAAGAGTTTGGCGAACATTGAACTTTTACAATATTTTAGGTTGCGTATATATGAGTTCTCTATAATGATGGGTGTTTACTGCGTGGATTCCACTCGCGCTGGAAGTGAAACTTCTATTTTAAAGAGCCTCACTTTACTGAACCTTTCCTACGAATGAGAGCGTAACGAAAACTGATACACGTCCGTCTTAGTTTACTGACGATGTACTTCGTATAAGGATAGTAGGACGACCAATATTCCCCTTTTCCCTGCTTCTCACTGACGCACTGAGTGCTGTAAGTATAGACTATAGGTGTTTCATTTTTCGTTACGCGTCGATTTCTTAACATGCGACATGACATACTAAGCAGTTTCACTTCAAAAAAGGCATCTGTATATTTGGAATTTATACACATTGTGTATTATGAATATGAATGCGGCATTCAGTTTCAATGTGTATATGCCAAAAAAAAACATCAAATTTGACAGTTTACTGCACACTTAATGTAAATCACTTCCGGATATTCAAATGTAGGATGTTGGTGGTTACGCATCTAAGAAATACTGATATTAAGAAAAACATTTTTTTCAGATCGTTTACTTCATACATAGTATTATTTGTGAAATTTTATATTTAAAAATTCATAATATCCAACAAAATACACACCAACTGTGAAAATTTATGAACTGAAATAACAAACGTATAACGATTATTTCTGTACACAAAAACAAACAAATATTAAAATAAAATAATTTGTAGATGAGTTTAGAACGGCTGATGCCTGATATGTAGTGAGATTATACCAAATAAATTGGCTTCTTTTCCAAAAATAAATCTTACTACTATTAAAATAAAATATCAAATTCATAACGTAGGTATCTTTAAAAATATGTAAAGGAAAAAAATTATTGTAGTTGTTTATACTTGTTATTATAAAGAAACAAATCTGAACGTTCCTTTTTAACATGACTGGCTGCTTGCTTTGGGGTACGCCGAGTGGTTAGTTGAAATCCGATTCACACACAAGCAAGTTAAAAAGGAGTGTTTATAATTATTGTTTCTTTATAAAAATACTTGCTGTTCGAGTCCGGATCAGCCCGGATAGAGTAAACTAATTATTCGAACATTAATCAGGAAAGCCGAGCTGAAAATAGTCCGGAAAATAATCCGGATTTGCCAAGCACATTAAACTCACCGTTCAAGAATGTTTGTGTGACGAACAGATTCGAGTGTTTTCTATTTTATAGTTAAGATAAACAATAATAATTAGGCAGAAAATGGTCACTCGAAGTTACAATTATACAAACCTTATTTCATCAAAATTTTTTATTTTCAAAAAAAAATAGAACATTAATTTAACAAACATTAAAAACATTAACACTTATTAACACTTTAATCATATAATAATAATAAATTAAAAATAGTGGTGACACATCTGTGGACCAAAAGCTTCAATTTAAAAAAAATAAATTGTAAATCGGTTGAGCAGGAACCGCTGGCGGACTGTCAGAAGAAAAAGGTTTGTGTTTATAGGTTGCATTTCAAATAAATAATTGGTTTTACTATACACATACCTACTAATAATTCACTATCCGCAAACTAATGCCGGGTGTCCACTAGCTCGGTCCGACAAGCATCATTAGTATATTGCATTACGAAGGTCGAAACATAGCGTTTGCAACCAGTGTGAAGTTTGCTGCCCGAGGTACGAGGGCATGCAACCACACGTGTTGCAAACGCCAAGTTTCATACCGAGTAATTGCATATTATTTTTCACAACAACTCTATTGACAATTCGATTTAAGGTAACTACAATTTGGACGTGCAAAAAAGTCGCAAAGATATTAGACGTTGATGAATATTATATGCGGATTCAATATCGTTCTATCTCCTTCTTAATTTGACGTTTTCGAAAATTATATTGTGCGGATTCAATCGCTCTGTCCCCCTTTTTAACAACGTTAAAAAACAGAAAGAACCGACCTGAAAATTTTCATCTCTAGGGATGAAAACGTTCAGTTTCAACCCGCTAAACAGGTAGCGAAAATCGAATTTTCAATAGCCGCGTTGTGAAAAATATATTTCAATTTCAACTGATTAAATTCCATTTATTCGGTGAGTCGAAACCTGTCTCATGTCTCGGTTGCGTGTGGTTATCTTCCGCAAATTTCAAATTTAGGTGGAACATCGGTTGAGAATCCCTGCTGTACACTATTATATTATTATACAATATACTACATTCTCATAATAATAACAACACCTTTTATCGTCACTCTAAACTGTAAATGTAAACTCCATGCTGTTGTTTATTGTCAGTGAACAGCATTTAATGGTGTCAGTTTACTGATACCGTGTATGTATTCTGTACTGGAACAACAGGAAAACATTAATCATACATACAGTGTGATTTCAAGTATTGTTTCACATCGTGTGACAAACACCAAATGTTTGTAACCACTGTAAAATTTCGTGACAATTTGTGGTTAAAACGGGTTAAAATATAACAGAAGGATTACTAAAACTAATTTTTGGTTGACTAAAATTAATTCTTTTTAAAAGTCATAATATTATTATCGATATAAGTTAGCTAATAGTTAATAAAATCATTCAATATGCTTGCCGAGCGCCAAAAATCTACAATCTATCAATCTTTTAATAATAATTCAAATAATATTTTATTTAAACAATAATCTTAATAAATGAATATATTATATCGAGGCAACCGTTGTCGCTCAGTTCCTATTTCTGCCACCATGACCGCAATCTGTCATCCAAATGATCAAATCCAAACGTGTTGGAATACATACAGTTTTTTCGACATACACAATATAGATTTCATTTTTTTTTTAATTCTCTGTGTATACGTATATAGGTAATTAATTACATATTAATATGTTTTTTTCTATTTCAGGTAAGGGACATCAAATTTATCAATAATTAGTATGGTCTTTAAACTTGGTAAGTTATAATGTTATATAATATTATGTATGTACCTATTACAATTTTAAACTACCTTTAATCATAAACAAATTATTGCAAAAATGAAAATGATTGCAAAATGTATGCGGTCGATATTGGATTTTCAGTATGTTTAATCAAAAAATAGCATAATTATATCTACCAAATTCGAAGCCCCATGTACATATTTTTTCCGTGATCTCTCATATAATACTAGCCAAAAAAATAGATGACGCCGACAAAATAATTTAAAAAAAACTATGTGTAGTGTATATGTACAGTCAGGGCCGACGGCAATTTACCGAGCCCCGAATTGCGAAGGAACCCTGTACCAAACAGATTATATTATTACTATAGAAATAAAATCCCTAGTATGTCCAATAAGCCTGACCAATAAACAAAATATTAAATCATTTTGATTTCATTATTATACTTACCACTGTAAACCTCTCTATGGAGTACCTATGTATGCCATCAGTGTATGGGACCTCAAATTTCTGTAGCCGACCTTGGGTACAGCCGTCTCTCTTTTTTACCCGATAAGTAAATTGATTCAATCTCGATAAAAGACAACAGCCAAAAACAAACGATTTCACTTCGCGATACAATTCATACCCCATACAATGCTTGTAGATTAGGGCTGTTGAGGTCAGCGTGGTGTAGCAGTTAGCGTACTATCTTCTGGACGAAATCCCACATCCGCTCATGGATATTTGGTAATGCTGTTTTCACCCAGCTATAATTTGATGATACGGGGTATTGATAACAAAATCCTTTAGTTACCTTATGTATTATGTGTTCTATCTTCTATCTATATATATAAAACAGTTCCGTTACTGACTGACTGACAGACAACGCCCAGGTCAAACCGCTGAAGATATAAGCTTGAAATTTGGACAGTAGGTTCCTTTTGTGACGTAGGCACCCACTAAGAGAGGATTTTTGAAAATTCATCAATTAAGGGGGTTAAATAGGGGATGAAAGGGTGTTTTTCATTTTTGAAGCTAGAAGCATGAAATTTTGCACAGGAGTTTCTTATATAACGTAGGTGAGCACTAAAAAATGTTTTTTTGAAAATTCATCCCCTAAGGGGGTTAAAAATGGGATGAAAGTTTGTATGGAAGTTCGTCGTTTTTGAAGTTAGAAGCATGAAATTTTGCACAGGAGTTCCTTATATAACGTAGGTGAGCAATAAGAAAGTATTTTTGAAAATTCATCCCCTAAGGGGGTTCAATAGGGGATGAAAGTTTGTATGGAAGTTCGTCATTTTAAAGCTAGAAGCATGGCATTTTGCACAGGAGTTCCTTATATATCGTAGATGAGTAATAAGAAAGGATTTTTGAAAATTCATCCCTTAAGGGGGTTAAATAGGGGATGAAAGTTTGTATGGAAGTTCATCATTTTTGAAGTTAGAAGCATGAAATTTTGCACAGGAGTTCCTTGTATAACGTAGGTGAGCAAAAATGTATTAATAAAATTCGAGCGAACGAGCGAAGCGAGTGAGTAATATATCAATAATATTCAAGCGAACGAGCGAAGCGAGTGAGTAATGTATTAATAAATTTCGAGCGAACGAGCGAAGCGAGTGAGTTATGTATTAATAAAATTCGAGCGAATAAACACCACCAGCCCGGCTTCGCTTCCCTGGAGGAGAATTTCTCGAGGGGGGAATAATAAATCAATCCGAAATATACGTGGGTAAAGCCACGGGTGACGGCTAGTACATATATATATAATTATGTGGACATGTATATAAGCAACTTGAGAATAATTGATACAGGAAAATGGCTGCCCTAATGTATGAAAATATGAATTAACATTTCACAGTACAGTATACCTACTCGTTTTTTTAAGTCAATGTCTACTGGGCAGTCCAAACTAAACATACTGTAAAATCTAAACGTACTGCAAAATCATCACAACTTGCAGGAGTGGGGATTGGATAATACTTGAGAACAGTAAGACGTTAGAGGGGAAGAACTAGAAGCGTTGACTTTAGCAATAACTTACTGAAGGGAGCTACTGTAAATGTAATAAAAAATTGATCGCTTTTATATTTAAAATAAAAAACAATACCTTAAAAAATCGTGTTATGAAAACAGCTTCTCTACACAACCTCGTATCCGCGGGAACTCAGATAACGAAGACCCCCTGTACTTTATTAATTAATTAACTAATTATTATTTAATTAGATAATTATGTTTGGAGCAGATTAAACAGTTTAAAAGTGTCGTGCGTCATTAAGAACTTTTTTGCACAATGCAGTTTGTATTTAGGTGGTTGACTATGTCAGTGGTTTTTGTAGCGCGACTGCAAGTTCCAGTAAAGACAGTTTAATAGGCGATTAAAAGAACATAAAACTTGTTATCGAGCCGCGCCGTGTATCGTGACAGTGATATATGGGTGTGTATAGACCGACAAAAGTTGTGTTGTGTTAAGTGTATTTAGTCTGTTCTCAGTTAAAGTCGACATACATAACTTCGCAATTCGCATCTCATCGGCCGATAAGTGCGACTAGCGATACCAGAATGAAAAAATAGATTTCCGGAGAAAATTCCTGATTTCCCAGAAAATGTTCTGACTTTTGACGTAGAACTACGTCTTTCCCGGCGGTATAGGGGGAAAATGATGCGTTACAAAAAATGTGTGACAAAAAATGTGTGACGCGAATTACCAAAGTTACGCCATAGTTTGTTTGTGTTTTGTATCATGTAGGTATATGCACTGATCTCTAACACTTATTAACTGAATAGCTGATGCATACGGAAAAAAATTAAAAACATGGAACTAATTGATTTGGTAGCCAGCGCCACACAATATCGGGCCGAAACCTAAAATGAATTTAAGTGCGCGTGTAATAAGCACTGATACCTATTCAGTATTCATAGCGATAATTGGTATACATTTTAGTTACTGACCCGATATTGTGTGGCGCTGATTACCCGTTCAAATTGAGACTATCCAGCTGGTAAGTATAGAGATCAGTGTTATGTTAATATTTTTTTGCAGATGTGACGTCATTATAAAACTATAGAAGTATTTCTACGTCTTCGGTTACGGCACAATCGTAATTATTACCGTGCCACTTTACATTTTTCTCACTTATCTATCGCCATCGGACGATAGTTTAGTACGCGTTTTCTTATGAAAAATATTGCTCGGATTCCCGAGTTGTGAAAAATTTAATGGCTATAATATTAGTTAGGTAACCATTGTATTTGTACCCGACTGCGAAAAAGAAAGGGTTAGGAGTTAAACAGTCTCTGTATGTATGTATAAATAGTGAGCACGCAAAGTCTATGGAATTTAAATTTTTGCTGACACATTCGAAGAAAAATATTTGGACACGTCGATTTTGTTTGTTAAAAAGGCATATTTTGCATGATAGAGATATCATAGATAGAATAGGGGAGCCATAGGCACAACTGTAAGTGACAGTGTCACCTTAAAAAAAAGAGATAGAAAACGAATATGTTGTCTTTTCCCTGTCTTCTGACGCATTTGCGAATTTAAAAATGTATTGTAGGTATTGTTTATTTACATCTCTAACCATGGTTATGTATTTGTGATAGAAAAAATAGAACAACGCGTTTATTCTCCATGGACCATGATCTCTATCTTTTGCATCAATACTTATTTGGGTGGCTTCCCTATAGACCGAGACCTGGTGACAATTTTCAGGTGTTATTTATTCAAGGCCTTATTTTTGGGAAGATGTTAAGGGAGGCATATTAATGTGCCCTTCGTAAGGGATTTTGCTAGATAGCGGTATGGGAAGGATGCAGACCGCCCCCCAACATGTAACAAAAAAAAAGATCACAACTATTATTGCTTCAAGGCTGAAATTGTTTGTATAGCTTGTCGGTGAACACAATAAACCATTATAATAATTGCAGATCGATTGATCGTTATTAAAAGGGTGGCAGATCACCCTAAACGTGTCATGTACCCGACGAAATTTTTATTATTAGTTCAAGGTTCAAATTTTAATATGTTGTTACGGCGATTGTTTTAAACATATATTTCAGTTTGCAGAACAAAGTCTATATCGGTATTAACCCCCTCTCTTAGAGGGAAACTTGCTCGCCAAGGTGTTTATATCGTTCTGCAAGGGGGTTAATACCGACATTTTGTTCTGCAAATTGAAATATATGCTTAAAACAGTCGCCGTAACAACATATTAAAATTTGAACCGTGAACTAATAATATAAATTTCGTAGGGTACATGACACATTTAGGGTGATCTGCCATCCTTTTAATACCGACCAATCGATCTGCAAATCTTATAAATAATGGCATTATTGGGTTCAGCGACAAGCTATACAAACAATTTCAACCTTGAAGCAATAATAATTGTGACCATTTTTTTTGTTACATGTTGGGGTCGGTCTGCAGCCCTTCCATACCGCTATCTAGCAAAATCCCTTACTCAGGGCACTTTAATATGCCTCCCTCAACATCTTCACAAAAATAAGGCCTTGCATAAATAACACCTAAAAATTGTCACTAGCTCATCTCGGTCTACTACTCTATCAATGATATATCTGTGTATTTTGTCATAAATTTCACTTTTCGATCGTTTTTTGTTTTGTTTTTTTGAGCTATGACTTCATCGGCCATTTTTTTAAATAGCAACTTTTTTACTGATTCGCAAGGCGAAATTTTTCTGAGTATGACAGTCAGAAAACATATTGAAGAGGAAAGTTTAGAAAATTGAGTCGGGTATGGAATTTTGACAACTGATCTACTTTATTAAGAACATGGCAATTTAGGAAAAAACAATCAAAAGACGTACACAAACTGGCTTCTATTGACTTCCTGGCAATATGCAAGCCTTTTTTTTGAAATCTTGACGGACGATTCAGAGCGTTACTTGTAGAAACTAAAAAGGCTCTAATTTCGGCACGAATTCTGTCCTTTAATTCATCAATATTTGCTAATATTAACGCAAGAGAAACTCCGGGTAAAGACTATTGACTCGATAAAATATTACAATTGATGTTGAAGTTTTGTAATCTAATCCCGTATTTCATTTTACTCACATCGTCGCAAATATCACAGCTGTCAGTCAAAGACATCCAACTGCCAACTCAGAACTGGATTGTTGTGACGGCTTGTGTCGGCGTTCAGCACCATAATATAAAACGCGAGTGTTATAATATGTTGCAGGACAATTACAGTGTAATGCAGTTTAAATGGACATCAGCTTTAATGTCGCGCATCAAAGGCTAACCTTTTTTGTGTAACACAAGACCGCTAATGGTTAATCGCAGCGGGTGTTTTGATCTTTGCTTCTAAACAATGCACATAATAATAATAATAATAATGACGCATCATCTATATGAATACTTATAATTATAAAACCCAACTTATCTCCGTCTGTCCGTAAGTACGCTTGTAACTCGAGAAGCACTGATCCAATTTACATGCATTTTTATAGGCTCGTTGTCTAGCCAGACCCGATATCAAGTACCTAACGTACCTACCAATAAGATTGAGTTAGATTAAAAACAAGTAAAAAAGCGGTATAAAATATATTATCTGTAAATATTGGATTGGATTGAAATCAAGTTTATTCAATCCAACTTAAATTCAATTCGATTTGCACCCGGGTGAATCCGGCTAGTGTATAAATATTATAAAACGTAAAGTTTCTCTGTCAGTTAGTACGCTTATAACTCGAGAACCACTGATCTGATTTACATCCATTTTTTTATTTATACTTATAGGTTCGCTGTATGGCCAAGTTTTGGTCTATTATTTTGTTATACTCGATAATATAGCGGAATTACTAGTGACAATTTTATAAAGCTTCACCTACTTTTTTATATAAAAAAATGCTCAAAATTAGAATCCTTTTTCTGAATCCGTCGAAAAAACAAGATACTTGGGGACGACGCAACGGTTCGACATCCATGTCAAACTGCGTCCTCCTAGCGATTATTTAACCTCCCAGTTTCCTATTTCTAACCCAAAAGATAAATCAGTGAAATGCGTGAAAAGTGCGATAATGGAGGAAAGATATTGAGAACCACCCCTTCGGTCAGGATGGGCCAAGGCTGAGAATGGTATTCTTAAGAGTCTCTGCCGGTAGTTACCCCCTGCACTCTTCATCTCAAATTCTTCCCCTCGCTTAAAAACGGTTACAAATCACTCGACACTATTTTTAACAATAAACTTGTTCGGGTGAACGCCAAATGAAGAACCAAGAATCACACTATAGATCCTACGAGCGAATTTTTTGAATAAAAGTTTTGGCTACTTGTGAAAAATTACGTTTCTAATTTTCTGTCTTCCAGTGTTACGCTTAGTGTGCATATTTGTAAATTTAATTTGTTATCTGAATTGTTTAATGATTCGCTAAAGTTTTTAGAGTTTTCATACTATCTTCAATTTAGAATAGGCTCAGTAGACTATGGTCTATCTTTATCGGACTATCCTATTCCCTGACGTATAACAGACACTTTGAGTCCGATCAGAATCCATTGCCACAGACCTGGAAAAGTCAGGAAATCTTTTATAGATCAGAGAAATCATGGGAAATGTCAAAGAATTTTAGTCATGAGTTAGGTAAAATATCAAAATACCTAAGTATTTTTTCTGAATCAAATAAGCAGCAAGTTTTCTGCGCGCTGAGCTCTACTCTCTAGCGGTTAAGTGCTGTACTACGTATAAAAAAATTGACGTTAGGAAGATGAAAAAAAATCAAAAAAAAATTGTATCTACTGGAAACCTGGAAAAGTCAGGAATATTTATCTTCAAAAATATTTGTGGCCACATGGAAATCAATTCGGTACAGTTTTTGAGTTAAGCAAGACAAAAATTCTGAAAATGGATAATTTTTGATCTTATAGATACACTTAACCTATAAATTATTTTATGTCGAAATATAGTTAAAAACTTATAATTACAGACAATTTTGCGATGCTATTTTTTAATAAGTATTGATTCAATTGTTTAGGTACCTACCGAAAAAAAACGATGAAATATTTTATCTGCACAAGCTTGAGGGGTTTTACTGTTTTCTACAACATAATACACTATTTATGAGCTTTTAACCTTTTATATCTGATCCAGAGTAGGTTCTATAAACGTGACAAGATTTACAATCATTTGTTTGTTTACAGAACTGTGATGTATTGGATATAATACTAATTATTAACTTATAGTCCAAGCTCTGACCGTACAAAAGTCTACTGGACAACAGTACTAAAATTTTATTTTTGAATTTAATAGATAATTATATATTGAAAAACATCAAATCTAAGCTGATTCAATTTTTTGTTGTCAGTACCTACCTATTTAGAATACAGCTCAACACTACTTGATGAAATTTATATAAGTACAGACTATATAGAGAAGTATCAATTATTTACAAATTATCATCGTCTGCCTTGCAATTTTTTTACATACCTGGCAGACCCCATTTATCCATTTGGAGAGAGGTCTGCCAGGTATGCAAAACAATTGCAAGTTGACAATGATAACTGTAAATAATAATTGATACTCCTCAATGTATCTATAAATTTCATCAAGTAGTGTTGAGCCATATTTGGGCTACAACAAAAAACGATAAAAAAATTGATTTAGTCTGCCACCGATTTGATGTTTTTCATCATATTCGGTATCTGTTAAATTCATTAACAAAACTTGTGTAGTATTGTTCAATAGACTTTTGCACGGTCAGAGCTTGAACTATTAGATCTTAGAAGTTAGAATCTCAGAAAGCAATTGCAATATTTTTGAGCATGTATATTTTGAAAAATAAAACTTTGATTTTAGATTATTAAATTGGCACACATTGTTGTACTGTTTGTTTTTTAGATTTTTCTCTTCTACCCGGCCTCACAAAAGCTATTTGAGATAGAACTAGAAGCTTTTGGTTGTAAACTATGATCAGTTAAAATTTTCTATATATATAACACATATTACATTAAATAATAATGTTGAAATATTTTGAATTAAATAAATCGCACAATAGTTATTTGATTCTTCAAAATCTTAGTGTTAAGTGATGTTATTTACATACAGTGCGTTACTTCGTGTGATTTGAACTCATAACCACTTACAGACAACATGAAATAATGTGGACACTTAACAATATAATCGGATTATAGACCTGTTTCTGAGTTAAAGAGCATTCACACTGACAGCTGCGATGTATATTCGTTTAATTTAAAACACAGTAGAAATGCACAATTATTGGGATCTAACATATTATGGGAGGAGTTTACTTATGACGTAATCAATTTATGATATGATATTTATTTATTTGGTCAGTTGAGACCTAAGTACGCATGTATTTGATATGTCAACTAAAATATACAATAAATTAAAATTCTCGGCTATACATACTTAAAAACTCATCAACACTATAAAATGCTTATTCTAATAAGACATTTTTAACATCTATCTTAAAGATTGAGATAAGGATGTAGGCTTAATAATTTTTTTGCAACACATGCATCAAAAGTTCAATTTAAGAGCACTGTGTTCCGTTCATAAAGTGATTCTTTATGTAAGGTTCCGCTCTAGTCGAACGACATAGTGCGTAAAGTAAATTTTAACGCCGTGCTATAAATTAATACTGTTTTGTTTTATTTTAAAACACGCGTGTGTAGTAGTACTTTATAAATAGATTACTGTGCTGTAATGTCACTAATAAAATATTGATCTAAATAGTGTTTTATTTGCTTAAAATTGAACTTTTGAAGCAGTTGCTGCAAAAAATATTGTATGTAATGCGTGACGAATCTGACAGTCGAGATTTTACAATACTCTCCTATGAGGTTATGTTGAATTTTTCGGCTATCGCGATAAACTCACACTCGTTCTGGTATAAATGCAACATAACCTTAGGCTCGTATCGCAACATCGCGACTGTCATCAATCCGTCAGTTTAGACACTTGTTGCATAAACTACTATTGTGGGTAATTGTAAAAACAGTGCAATAGAAACTATAATAGCATTTTCCCCTTTTTATAGCGTTAACAGTAGAAAATATCTGTCAGTGGGCATTGGACAAATAATAATAATAACGGACACCATTCACACCATTACTATTTTCTATATTACCACTTCCCGTTGTTTTCTACTTCAACTTTTTTTTATTAATAGCGATGTGCGAATGGAGGAATTATAGGAAATTAGGTTAAGGTAGGCAACTTTGGGAGCATAGGAGTTTGACAGGTAATCAGCCATGGCCTTGAATAAGGAACCATCTCGATATTCATCTGGAATTATTGAGGGAAACCATGGAAAACCTCAAAAAAGATGGCCGGTACAGGAATTACCGTTTCTCGACGTGAGACAGTAGGAAAAAGTCCTAGCCACAGCTGCCCCCGCCGGGATTCGAACCCAGTACCTTCAATGCGAGCCTAGTGCTGTACCACTAAGCTACACGCTGGGTGCATTGGACAAATACGACAGCATTTTTACAGAAACTCCATCCATTATCAGTTGAACTGAAACTTCTTCACGGTTGGTAGGAGTGATTCCAATCAGATATGAAAAAGCGTGAAATAGTGGTGGGGTAAGAAGAAAGGAGTAGTTCCGCGGTTTTGATTGCTTAATGTCGATTTTGATTTTTGACTAGCGACAGGAAACCTTATCTCTCGCCTTATCTTTATACTTATCTTATACTTTAATTATCTTATACTTTAAGTTTGAGCACCAAGTTTCATCAAAAACGGTCCAGCCGTCTTCTTCGACTGACAATGGTACAGACAGACAAAAATTCTGGACACACATTTTCCCGGAGGGGTTCATTTCCGGAGAAAAGGTGTACTAATTTTTGGGACTTACGAATAATTCTCGAGACTACTGAAGAATCTTGAGGTTTCCGAAGAATTTCCAACAAAAATTTATACATATAATTCCCTGGAAATTACCTCCTCGCGTTTTCCATTTTATATCGTCTATATATAATATGTATATCTTCATTTATATTAATATAGGTACATATTATAGCACATAAAAGAAGATCCATACTAAACTGATTAAAAAGTCTAAAAGCCTACATCTTGACAAGTACAACATAATTATAGGCTATATGTATTATTACGCTACGATAAAAGAGGGCTGTGCAGTGAGCGAAAATAGCGATTTGCAGTGGGGCGAAACAGATCGGGCAGTTAGTTCAAAAAAATGCAAGAACACGAAATTACAGACAGGCACAGCGTCCCGTTACAATTATATACATTAGTAGACCCCCCAGGGGGGACATTGGAATGTGATTGCTATCGCAAATTGCATTCCAATGTTCTTTGGGAATTAGCACTCCCAGGGATCCAAGCTCGTACCAGTCGGTTTGTGTATGCCGGCTGGTGGATTCTAATACACAAATGGATTATTTGTTGTGTTGAAGACGCTAATGACCTGAGTTGTCGACGCGTCTATAATCTACAATTAATTAATTACATTAGTAGATATTGAATTAGTTAGTGAAGCTGCAGCTTAATATTGTAAAAAATGTTCACCCACGTAAATGCTAATCTTTAAGGTGGCACTGTAAGATACAAAAAAAAAGACAACACGCCTTCATAGCCCCAAGCAATACAGCGCCGCGTACTTGATAAATTGGCAGGGCGTTATTTACAGTACAATAAACTTTGTGGGCCTACTCTTATGTATGTTTATAAGCATTCACAACACAAGGCACTGAAATTGTAACAAAATAGGTAACTTTTTATAAAATACAAGCTGAAATGTTCATATGAAGAAGTGATACAGTGGTGATAGGGCTGGGCGATACTGAAAAGACAGACGTCAAGTGCGAGTAGAACTCACGTTCTGACGGTTCCTTACCGTTATTTCCACATAAGTCTTCCAACGCATCAAAATTTGATAATTTTGAACAATCAAATTTTGAACAGTGCATGTTATTTCTCATGCATAAACAATAGTATATTGTGCGACTAGTGGAAGAAAGAGGAGATTCCTCGAGTGTGGATTTTGCCGCACGAGCGTAGCGAGTGTGGTAAAACACACGAGTGGAATCTCCTCTTTCGACCAATAGTCGCACACAATATTTTGTTCAACTACCGCAAGAAATATGTCATTTCGTGGTTCTGCTGAGCGTGGGCGAAATAATGGGTGACCTGATTGCGTAAACGCTCCCCGTAATGAGCGTGGGCGAAATGCTATTTCGCCCACTCTTTACGTCAACAGTCGGGGAATTCATTATTTCGCCCACCCTCAGTAGAGCCACGAAATTACATATTTCGTGCGGGTGTTGAACAAATAATGTAAATCAACTTTTTGATTACGTAAAAACTAGTTACACTTCTTTATCTCTAGAAATAGATGTATATAAGTTATGTTCCTTGCGCTTCGCATAGATTTACGCCGACTTCCAATGAAATGAAGGTTAGGGAAGGTGATTGTAAAACGAAGGGAAAAATTATTTTATCCTTTTTAGACACATTTTTGACGGCGGGTCATTTTTTTTTCAAATTATTTGTATTTTAACTTCTTATATTTTAACAGCTATAATCAGAAAATTACGTAAACTTAAAGTTTGCCAAAAATATTTTGAAATTCACAATAGAAAGACCAGTACCTATCACGAAATAAAGTTTATAATACCTATGTAAATACTTATACGAGGCATAGATAAAAAAATGGTACTGTAGGTACATTAGTAATTATGCTTAAGTGACGGATTATATGACAGTCGCGATTTTGCGATACGAGCCTAAGGTTATGAGGTGAGTGCGCTATAATCACACGAGTTCTGGTATAAATGCAATATAACCTTACGAAAGTATTGTAAAATCGCGACTGTCAGATTCATCACTTTAGACACGCGTTACATACAATATTTTTTGCAACAACTGCTTCAAAAGTGCAATTTTAAGCAAATAAAACACAATTTGGATAAATATTTTATTAGTGACATTATATAGCAAAGTAATCTATAAAGTACTTTATTACGCACGTGTGTTATAAAGTAAAACAAAACAGTATTACTTTATAGATCGGAGTGCGTTAAAATTTACTTTAAACACTAGCGTTCGAAAGCAGTAAAAGCTTCCATAAAGAATCACTTTTCAAACGGTACACATATGCAGTTATATAAAACTGTACTTTTGATGCAAGTGTTGCAAAAATTATATTATGTAGGTATTATTACACGTGTAATATAATATTATAAGTATATAATATGCATCATCAACACTATGTCATATTAAAAGATGTTTATTTTTCTGTAATCTGTTACTTGGTTTAAGCTGTTGGTTGAACAACAAATAATAACTAATACTGATTTGTAATAACAATACAAAACTATTTGTGTGCTTAGTAATTAAAAATAACAAAAAACAATGTTTTTAATATTTATCGGGTCCTTCTTAATTTGTTGTGCGAATGCTCAAGAGAATAATTTCAATCGTGATGTGTTCAAAGATCTACAAATAAAAGTACAGCAGTACATAACTGATTATCAAATTGATGAAAGCTATGTTCCAGAGTTGTTTAACTTTTTATTGACAAATACTTTAAAAGATTCGATAAATTCGCTACGTGATTATTTTGAAAAACACCAAAATGACATAAAGGAAAAAAATCTACCCCATTATTGCGTTGAAGCAATCCGTAGCCACGATATGGAAGAAGCTAATAAAATTGTGGAAGAAATAGAAAACAACAAAAAACTGTATTTGATTGTGAATCGTGCATACGAACATAATTTTGACAATTTTGCTATAGTTTTCGATTTTTGTATTAATATAAACGATACGAACAAAGCAGAATTGGCGTTTCAAGCGTTATCTTACGAAATGCAAAATGATAATAATTTTTCTTTTGATTTTCTGGACAAAATAAAAAGTAAAATTGACAATTGTGATGATTGTGAACATTTAACTGAAACTATAAAACAATTTTTTTATAATATTAGTGCTACGTCTATTCAATCGGAAATTACGAAACTGTATGAGGTAAATCCTGAACAATCTTTAGTCTTCATAAATGATTTAAAATACGATTATTTAAAAGTTATTGGTTTTAAAACATTACTAAAATTGTTAAAACAAGATTATAATAATCAAGACTTGTATCTTCAACTTGCTTATAATCTAAAACAGTTAATCAGTGTTTCAACATTAGATGAAAATTACAACAGTGAAATTAAAGACATAAGAGATAATCTTCCAACTTGCATACGTAATATAGTATTTTCAGGAGAGGTTATTATTACATCCTTATTTTATAATACACCTGTCTATGCAACAGGCAAAGAAAACACATATAATTCGTACAAACAAGTTTTTGGTTGGATTCCTCTTAATCCTGGATGTCATAATTTCGACAAGGTGTGGATTGTAGAATTTTCAACCAATGGTACTCAGGTGGCTTTCAAAAATAAAAAATACAACGAGTATTTATCCGTTTCCTCAAAATATTCAAATTATGACACATATTACATAGAAACAAATAACTCACCAAACGAACGAAATAAATATTTCACATTAATAGCAGGTAGTGATGGCTGTTACCTGAAAAATAGATTATATTTTGATGGAATAGTTACTGTATCGTCACAAATATTTGATGGAGAAAATCGCTACATTTATTTAGAAAACACAAAGAATAATAATGTGCATATTGAAGGTCAATTAGGATTCCGTGCAGCACAACCTTTTTTTGACCTTTAACTGCAGGTATCGTGTATTTAAACGTAATATTGGTAACGTGAGGTATTTAAACACGTCACAATATGTTTAAAAAATTCAAATATAGGTTTTTTATAATACAAGCAAACTTCATACACTGACTAATATGGTTAATGCCGGGTTACTAAATCCACTGTCAAAAAAACTTAGATTGTGCACGACTAAACTTCCCCCATCTTAACTTTTGAACGAAAAGTAGCCGGGTAAAAACATTTTCAGTGTCATCTCAATACTAAAAGTACTTTAATATGTTTTCCCCGCCTACTTTTAACATTGGAAGCTTGTTCTGTAAATTGTGATAGGCATAATAGTGTAACATTTCCTGTCCAATTTTTTTTTATATTTTAACTTGAAAATCGTGGAAAGATTGGACAATAAATACAAAAACAAGAAATTAATTAATTTGCTACGTTTCGTTCATTTATTTTTGAACTTTATGTCATATGTAGGTATTTCTTTTCTAGAGCTTGATAAGTTAAAAAATAAATGAACGAAACGTAGAGAATAATTAAATAATTTGTTTTAATTGTGATGTCCACCCTTCCCACGATTTTCAAGTTAAACTGTGTATAATATTAGCAGGAACAGTCTAATGTTGTCAAACTTTTTAATGATTAATCTACATAGAAAAATATTGTTTTTCAAACTAAATTTTTGCATAAAAATGTTAATTCGAAGCAAAAATACAAAAAAAGTACGTTAATCGTTTCAATCGATTAGTTTTTGAGCAAAATCAATTTAAAATTCTACAATACTTTTCTTATGAAGAAATACGCGTGGTCGGTCACAATCTAACTAATATCAAACCAGATGTTCTAACTAGTGATGTGCCGGATATCCGTATCCGCGGATATCCGAGGGAAAAGAAAGATCCGTATCCGTATCCGTTAGTTTTTTGGCGGATCTTTTACGGATCTTTTACCTTATCAATTTTCAATTCATAGATAAAATTTTATATATATAGGTGATTAGGTAATAATGAAAAACAGGTAAATTCCATTCAGATTATTTTTTATTTCTTAATATCGTGATCAATAACTTTTTCCCATAACAGATAGTCTCTTTCCAAAGGTCGATGTGCAATATTTAGTATTTACCGCCGCGTACTCTAAGAAAGTTAAGATCCGTATCCGTATCCGTATTCGCGGATCTTGAGACCAAATATCCGTATTCAGATCCGTATCCGCGGATATACATTTTTAACGATCCGGCACATCACTAGTTCTAACAGTTGATTCTCCAACTCAGCAAAAGTTATCAATTTCAAATTGTTTAGCCTCGAGATAGCTTTTGCTTGAACAAATTTTATTAACAAAATATTATTTAATTTTAATATTAGATATATTATGTATGTTTATTTTCTGGATTTTTTAGACTTTTGAGTTTGAAATTGAGTTTGAAATTGAGTTTTATTTAAAAATCAAATTTTCTCGCATGCAACTCTGAGCACACGTGCGATAGATTTACCATGGGTAGAATATATGCTTTTATAAGAATATTATTGTAATAATTAGCAATTAAATGCGATTGTATAGACACCTACTTGTAAACTGATTTAATCTATACAGGGTGTTTCATAAATATATACTTAGGTTGTAGATGGCATCAAAATAAGCAATTTTGGTGATTAAACCCCTGTCCGGAAATGTGCCGTTTTGACGGTAGGTTAAATGAAACAGACAAATTTAAGGGTAGGTCGTATTATTTTGATAATACAACATATTAAAATTGGGCCATTTCGATAGCAACTTGTTAATTCACTACTTAATTGTTAATTCAACTCAATTCACTACTTAATGTTTAATGTGAATTACATGACGAAATACACATTAAGCATTAAAAGTAGTGAACTGAGTCGCAATAAAAATAAACAATTAAATATTTACAAATAACAATTAAGCAGTGAATTAACAAGGTGTTATCGAAATGGCCCAATTTTGAAAATTTTCATATGCTGTATTAATATAATAATAGTGCATACTCTTAAATTTGTCTGTCATTTAACCTACCGCCAAAACGGCACCATTTCCAGATCGGTGTTTAATTGACCAAAGTTGCTTGTTTTGATGCCTTCTACAACCTCTATAAGTTTGGCACAATATTTATTAGACACCCTGTATACACTGTGTTGCTTAATATTTGGGACAGGGAATTTGTAAAATTAAATATTTACAAAGATTGGTTCAATATATATTTTAGAGCAAAACAGTGAAAAAAATAATTTGTTCAACACCCGTAAGAAATATGTAATTTCGTGGTTATACTGAGAGTGGGCGAAATAATGAATTCCCTGACTGTTGATCGTACAGAGTGAGCGAAATGCCATTTCGCCCACTAGTGGGCTAAATAGCATTTCACCCACGCTTATTACGGGAAACGTTTACGCAAGTGTTGATAGTTTCGTCAATCAATCAGGTCACTCATTATTTCGCCCACGCTCAGCAGAGCCACGAAATGACATATTTCTTGCGGTAGTTGAACAAAATATTGTGTGCGACTATTGGTCGAAAGAGGAGATTCCACTCGTGTGTTTTACCGCACTCGCTACGCTCGTGCGGCAAAATCCACACTCGAGAGATCTCCTCTTTCTCCCACTAGTCGCACAATATACTGTTGTTTAGTATTTTCCTTCAAAGTAATAAAAAAACGTTAGAAAAGTCGACACGTTTGTTAACAGCACTAGCCTGGATTTTAAATTTAGTTGTAACTGTTAATAATTAAAAGTGTCGACTTTTTTTATTACTTTGAAGGGAAACGTCATTGATTGCATTGTAAAATTCTGAACAAATTATTTCTTAACTGTTTTGCTCTAAAGATATAAAGCAGGACCAATCTTTGCAAATGTTTAATTTTACATGCTAATTCCCTATGTCCCAAATATTAAGCAGTGTATAAACATAATGACAGATTGTATGTTTGTTTGTGAAAATAACGAATGAGTATAGTTGATTGTGTCAGTAAAGTAGCCACGGAAACGAAATCTCAACATGTGATCTATCAAATAGGTATATGACATCTGGTGATAGAAAATTTTAGTCAAATAAAGTGAACAATTTACATACTAACAGTACAAGTTCATCGTGAAATTGTTTATACAAAATAAAATACATAAAATACCTAAACAAAAAGTTTGTTGAAAATGGAATCCGCAACTTTTTCTAATATTTTATTTACCGCAAATTATTTTCAAATGAAATGTGAACAAACTTTATTTATGAGTTAAAAAATTATGTATTTATATTTTTTTAAATTATAAAAATTACTGTTAACAAACACCTTTTGTTATCGTAACGTTACACTGCAATATGGGAAAAATGATCAATAGCGACTATCGAAATATTTCTTTTAACTCCGCCATGTTTTTTAAGCCACTCCTGTTTGACAAGTCCCATATAATTTCAAATATCAATAATAATTAATTTATCAAATGCCAGTTTATTTAATAACATTTTTTTTCAAACATTCATTAAAATTTGTATATATATACGGTAAATTATATTTAAACTTTAAACAACAGTCCTACTAGGGTGGGATGCAGGTTAGTAAACAAAAAAATATATAGATGAAACTTTTTTTGATGTCAATTATTAGAAGCTATCGAATTTGTCAAATAAGTAATTTTTATTGTTATTATATTTTGTATTTTGTAATTTAATTTTCCATTAAATAAAATTTTTACTTATGACTTCTAATAATATTTCTTTACCATTGGGTTTTAATTGTAATGGAGCTGACAAATATAATTTTCAAAAAAAAAAATGTGCACAATGGATCATTGGATGTGACTTAAAGTTAGTTGATCTAATTTGGCGTCATCATGTTACAGCCAAAATAGTATTTTTTTTAATTTTTGATAATATAGCGGAAGGAAGTACATACAGGAATAGGATTGAGAACATAGGGGAATCAATTCTAGTGAAAATCATTCATAGACCAGAGGGCAGTATAGCCTAGATGGTAGCGTGCTTGGCGCCGCAACCTCTAGACTGGACTGCCGTGGGTTCGAATCCCACCTGCGCTCATGGATGTTTTGTGATGTTATTTAGTTTTAAGTTAGTTGTTATTTAGTGTAGTTGAAAGACGCTAATGACCTTAGATGTCGACGCGTCTATAATCTACAATAAATAAAATAAATTAATAGACCAGGGTCGATAATTTTTGAAACATAATAGTAGGATGAAACCCATTGGAAAAGGAAGAGAATATAACAAAAATGAAAGGAAAAATAATTTACGGGCGATCTGAGGTCGGGAAGTGGTAGGGGGTGAGTTTTTAAGGGTAAAAAACGGTTTATCTCGATTTCCGGCGAAACTACAAGTCCTATGAAAAAAAGTTTAATAGCAAAGTTGTAGGTAATAAGAAGATCTACAACTTTTGTATCACACTTTTTTCACATAACCTCAAAATTTATGTGAAAAATTCAAATAACCAAGTTTTTGGTTTTTTATTTTTATAAAAATTGCATTTTCTAACATTTTCCGTAGTAAGGTATAATTTTTTTTACACCATCATAAAGTAGAGATTTCAACGAACAAAAAAAAGCCCACCGACTTTTTTAAAAAAGCAGATATTTTGACATGAGAATTTTCGATTGAAAATTAGGGTGCTTTTTCGATATTAAGTCAAAATAAGGTGAAAAAATAAAAATTTTAAATCAAAAAAATTACAGTGTGTTTGGGACATAAAAAGGTAAGTTTTCACCAAATTTCGTAAAAAAAAATTTATTTTTGTAAAAGATAAAAATAAAAAATAAAAAACTTGGTTATTTGAATTTTTTACATAAATTTTGAGGTTATGTGAAAAAAGTGTGATACAAAAGTTGTAGATCTTTTTATTACCTACAACTTTTCCATTAAACTTTTTTCCATAAGACTTGTAGTTTTGCCGGAAATCGAGATAAACCGTTTTTACCCTTAAAAACTCACCCCCTACCACTTCCCGACCTCAGATCGCCCGTAAATTATTTTTCCTTTCATTTTTTTTATATTCTCTTCCTTTTCAAATGGATTTCATTCTACTATTATTTTTTTTTTCACTTTTAACCATTTTCAAAGGCTTCAGCCCTGGTTTATAAGGATTAGTGATAGATTTGCCCTCTTTTCATGTATAGGTAAATAAAAGTTAATTTAATTTACATAGCTATGATTGCATTTTATCTTTGTCGCACTACTCATTTTTTTGGTCTTTCTTGTTGTACCTACTCATTAATTTAGTATGTTCTCAATTCTGTGATGCACCCTGCATAGTGGAAAAATAATTTTATTTTCTTGTTGGTCAAAATTATCAAAACAACGACGGGAGAAAACGACACACCACAGGTCTCAAAAGCACCAATTAAATGGTAATGAATATGAATTAGTTTGAGAAATTCGCGCTATAAATCGATGTCTGCGCGTCTTTCGAAAGGAAGTTGATGTCGCGTGTCGTTGTCTCCCGTCGCGGTCTCAAATTTAGAGAGGCTATCTTCAAAGTCATTTAATATAGTACTGAGGTATTTCCTCAATACTACATTGTATTTGGAAATTATTAAATGACTACCTACATAACTGCACAAATATAGAGTAAGTAAAAGCGTTTTAATTCCAAATTTAATTAACTACATGTCGTCCGGGCATCCCTAAAAACACGCCACCCCGAGCACGTGTCTGTTTCGCTCGTGTTCAGAGCCGGCCCTGTCTAAATGCATTCATAACACGTTTTGTCAGCTAAAATGCTACGTGACAAGCAAATAGTTGCTGCAAATGCTTTAACAGGAAAATGCATTAAACAGATCTAAGTGCATAATGCGTTTGCTGAGAACGACGATAATAATGCAAATTCTATAATATATGTAAGTATGGTTTATTCATTACTCTTTGTTCAAGAAATCACACGTAGTATTTTTTTAACCGGCTACACAACGTTCAGAAAAATGTATAATTAAGTAGATGTATTGTGCAACTATTGCGAAAAACGGCCGATGCATGGTCACGAGTTTGGCGATTGTTGCTCGAGCTGCAGGCGAGGGCAATAAGCCACACGACACTATTTTTTAATACCTATATATATTTAACATACAGTGTGACCGCCGGCTGTGGAACGATGTGAATAAAAAAATTCCTGAAGATATGTGTTAAAAATGCTTGGACCCGTCAACCTTAGTTTTTGAACGCGCATCTTTCCTTGTAGCTGTAATTTGTTTTTACCTCCACCCTTCTGTGCAATGACGTCATCGACATTTTTTTTAAATGGCAACTTCAATTTTTTTTACGGATTCTGATTCTACTCGAAATTCTGGATTCATTAATATTGCTGAATCTAGAATTTCGAATATAGAATCAGAATCCGTAAAAAAAATTGGGGTTGCATTTAAAAAAAATGTCGATGACGTCATTGCACAGAAGGGTGGGGGTAAAATCAAATTACAGCTACAAGGAAAAATGCGCGTTCAAAAACTAAGGTTGACGTGTCCAAGCATTTTTAACACATATCTTCAGGAAATTTTTTATTCACAGCGTTCCACAGCCGGCGGTCACACTGTATACTTCTATACATAAAAGTGATGAAAATAACACGTTTTTATTTTTTTTGCCATACCCACTACTAAATAGCTACTTTCGATGTATGTATAGCGACCTTTAAGAAGTAATTTACTAGAAAAGTGTGCGGAAAGTGTTTTACTTACCGCACCTCTCCATAAAGGTTGTCTTAAAAAATCCTAAAATACGTGTTTTATTAGTGTATTTGCCATATGGCACATACACTATTGGCGTCGGTCGGATGGCGGGACCTAGGGGTCGGACCAAAATTTCTCGACGTTTTATAGCCTCCTGAACACTTTGGCACCATTTTTAGAAATGTTTATATATATATGTATATATATATATATTTATTTATATTTATATATATATATATATATATATATATATATATATATATATATATATATATATATATATATATATATATATATATATATATATATATATATATATATAGTGTTCGCGGCATAACTCTCGAAAGACTTAATTGATTTGAACGAAATTTGGTAGACACGTTGGAATCCAACACCGCACGGAACCTATTTAAAATGGGCCCAATCGGGCCATTTTAAGGGTAGTTTTTAGGGGTTGAAAAAAGTTTTTGGGCCCAAAAATACCGAAAAAAATCTCAGAATTGTTTCAAAATTGAAATTTAACCCTTTAGTAGAGATTAAAATGTGTTGCTAAAATTTTAACAAAATCGGCACGACAGGACCGGACTTACAAATTTTATGAAAAAACTAGTTTACGGATAGTGATTTATTTGCTAACGGGTGTATTTAATTTGGTACAGAGGTTGCATTGATAATAATATTGAAATTAGGAAAAAAAATATTATTTTAAGGGATGTATTCAGGGGTTAAATTTTTCATTTTGTCCAAAAACAAACTTAAGTTCACATAATAAAGCCACAAGGCCTGTATTAGCAAATACACTATATTGTCGGCAGGGTTTTGGCACTGCGACCCGAGTTTTTATTTGTTTTGAAGAGTATTTATATATAATAAGTTTCAAGTTGATACACGCAGGGAATATAATTTTCTATACAAACATTTTCACTCCATTTCACCCTCTTACGGGTTGGTTTCCGAAAAATCCTTTCTTAGTGCACCTCTATACAGTCTACATCCTGTAAGGAACTTAACGTCCAAATTTCATGTTTCTATCTTTAATAGTTTAGACCCACTTAGGAGTTGAATTTCCAAAAATCCCTTCTTAGGGGGTGCTTACGTCACAAAAGGGACCTACTGGCCAAATTTCAAATTTATAGCTTCAGCGGGTTGGCCTGGACGTTGATTGGTAAAAAAAGCTTACACCCGCGTTTTACCCCCTTAGGGGTTGAATTTAAAAAATGCTCGAATATAATAGGTTTGCTTATTTTTAAAGAAGAGTTATTATGTTAACTGCACTCCCTTTTGACCCCCTTTATGAGTTGAATTTCGAAAAATCATTTCGTAGCGGATGCCTACGTCCTTTAAAGAATCTACTTGCCAAATTTCATATTTGCAGGCTTTATAGTTCCTTAAATTTCGTGATGAATCAGTCAGTCAAACAGTCGGTACATTTTTTTATATATTAAGAAGATAAAGTAAAAGTAATATTTTAATTATCGTCTCCCATTTGTCGCGCTCTGCAGTGTGTTTTGAGGTTACACATCCGATCATGAATACGTGTAGAATAATAGCTTCGACTATGTAACAGAAGAAAATGCATTTATATTATGATATCTTTCTCCCACCAGGATTCTAACTTGAAATTTCCCGATTTGGAGCCAAATACTTTCTCTAATCTATATATATAAAACAGTTCCGTTACTGACTGACTGACTGACTGATTGACTGACAGACAACGCCCAGGTCAAACCGCTGAAGATATAAACTTGAAATTTGGACAGTAGGTTCCTTTTGTGACGTAGGCACCCACTAAGAAAGGATTTTTTGAAATTCAACCCCTAAGGGGGCTAAATAGGGGATGAAAGTTTGTATGGAAATTCGTCATTTTTGAAGTTAGAAGCATGAAATTTTGCACAGAAGTTTTTTATATAACGTAGGTGTGCACTAAGAATTTTTTTTGAAAATTCATCCCCTAAGGGGGCTAAAAAGGGGATGAAAGTTTGCATGGAAGTTCGTCATTTTTGAAGTTAGAAGCATGACATTTTGCACAGGAGTTCCTTATATTACGTAGGTGAGCAATAAGAAAGGATTTTTCGAAATTCAACCCCCGAGGGGGTTAAATAGGGGATGAACGTTTATATGGAAATTCGTAATTTTTGAAGTTAGCAGCATAAAATTTTGCACAAAAGTTTCTTATATAACGTAGGTGAGCACTAAGAAATTTTTTTTTGAAAATTCATCCCCTAAGGGGGCTAAAAAGGGGATGAAAGTTTGCATGGAAGTTCGTCATTTTTGAAGTTAGAAGCATGACATTTTGCATAGGAGTTCCTTATATTACGTACGTACGGTTCCCGTGGGATAGATTTGTTTTTGTTTAATCTTTAGAACTACTAAACCGATTTTAAAAATTCTTTCACTAATAGAAAGCTACGCAGGGGGGCAGATTCTCGCGGGGGGATAACAAATTAGGGGGAAGATTCACGCGGGAGATAATAAATTAGAGGGGAAGATTCTAGCGGGGGGATAACAAATTAGGGGGAAAATTCACGCGGGGGATAACAAATTTAGGGGGAAGATTCTCGCGGGGGGATAACAAATGTAATGTATTATTAATATTCGAGCGAACGAGCGAAGCGAGATAGTAATGTATTAATAAAATTCGAGCGAACGAGCGAAGCGAGTAAGTATTGTATTATTAATATTCAAAGGAACGAGCGAAGCGAGTGAGTCATGTATTAATAAAATTCGAGCGAACGAGCGAAGCGAGTGAGTTATGTATTAATAATAATCAAGCGAACGAGCGAAGAAGGAATTAATAATATTCAAACGAACGAGCGAAGCGAGTGTCTAATGTATTAAAAAATCCGAGCGAACGAGCAAAGCGAATGAGTTATGTATTATAAAATTCGAGCGAATAAACACGACCAGCCCGGCTTCGCTTCGCAGGAGGAGAATTTTTCGCGGGGGGGATAATAAATTGTAATCATAAAATACGTGGGCGAAGCCACGGGTAACGGCTAGTCAATAAATAAAAATATTTATTAGAAATATGGTAGTCTGAATGCATTTACGAAAGAACATTCCAGTCAATTGATTTCATCTAAAACTTGATTGTTTTCAGTAAAAATTCTTTCTGTATGCAGAATGTCAGAAAAACTGTTTCTTTTTAACAAGCGTTTTTTTCCTTTCTTAAAAAAGAACAATTTTTAAATAACTGTCAGCCTTTTATTGAAAAATAATAATTCCTGGTATTTTCAAGAGAAGCATAGAAAAGTATTTCAGTATAAATTTTATTCATTTCTTTCCCTATCAGAGTTCAAAATTGAACTAAAATAACTGTTACTGTTATTTTGTCCCAACATTAGTACGTACAGGATTCATTCACCTCCATTGAAACAAAGTGTATGTTTGTTTGCACAACAATGTAACCAAGAAAAAAGATATTAAAAACTTTTCAAGAAAAACATTGTAATTGAGTGTAGACGAAAGTGGATTGGTGAAATGGCATTACTTTCGATAACAATAAATAAAAACATTACTGAAGACTTGTGAAAAGCTCATATACAATGCTTTAGTACAGAAAATTCATGCACAGACGTATATAGAATTTGGTGCTTTCAAGTTCACAAAAATATCATACAGGTGTAAGAAAAGTTCCTCTACTTTTTAGTAAAATTTTATAATGTGATGGATATATAAGTTATGAGATATGGTTAAACCAATCAAAAACCTTTATTAGTGAGAGCAAATAACAGAACGAATATATTACATATTACTGAGCGAGTCATTTAGTGATGAGAACACTAAACTGATCGTATACAGAAGGTACTGGGTTTAAATCCGGACGGGGACAGATTTGACATTTAGATTCTACTACTAAATATATATTATGATGAGGAAAAGTTTGTATATTTGTTTGTGGCGGGTGTAGTCCGGCCGCCAAATTAAAAACCCAAAAATATCGTATTAAGTTTTTTTCTCGATGTAATTTGTTTTCGCAAATAGTCATTTTTACATATCTGACTGATGACCAATTATCACCTCAGGGCAACTGAAGATATACGCTGTTTAGTGGGTTGAAACTACCCCCAAAAATGTATTTTTCTAAAAATCTAAAGAACTATCTATTTTATGATAAAAAAAAAGAAAAAAGGTAATTTATAATCTTAAAGTTGATAAAATTTTGAACAGAATACCATATTAAAAAAAAATATTTTCAATAGTTACTGAATGTGAGCACGCGAAAAAATCACCTCGCGGCGTCGGCGTGGATATCAATGGCGAAAACGTGTAATGTATTTTTTACCGCTGTATTTATTATGTTCTATATCGAATTTTAAACTGGAAACACGTATTTTTATAAAGAAAAGAACGCTCTAAAGCATGATTCTTATCCCGTACCGATATATTTAAAAATTAAAAAGTTATAGACAGTCAAAGTTGAAATCATCATAGAGTTTTTCATGTATTTTGACACGTGTTACAAATACCTTCTCTATCGATTAAAAACAAAATCCGTCTTGGAATCCATAGGATTAGGATATAAAATGCCCTAAAGTCTAAACGATACTATTTGTCCGATCTCGATAGATTGAGAAACTTTTAAGTTATAAGCATTTAAAAAAAACAAAAGTATATAATTTTTTTCTTTTTTTTGGCAATTTTTCATTAAATTTACCGGAAATAAAATGCTTATAACTTATTAATTTAGTCTATCGAGATGGGACAAAAAACATCGTTTAGGCTGCTTAGGGAATTTTATTTCCTATGAATTCCGCGACGGATTTTTTTTAATCGGTATAGAAGGTAGTGCTTGTAATACGTGTCAAAAAACATGTAAAATTCTATGATGATTTCAACTGCCTATAACTTTTTAATTTTTAAAGATATCGGTACAGGATAAAAAGCATGATTTAGAGCGTTCTTTTCTTTATAAAAACGTGTATTTTAAGTTTAAATTTCTATATTGAACATAATAAATACAGCGGTAAAAATATACATTACGGTTTCGCGATTGGTATCCAAGGCTACGCCACGAGATGATTTTTTCGCGCGCTCACATTCAGTAACTATTAAAGATATTTTTTTTATACGGCATTCTTTTCAAAATTTTATCGGCTTTAAGATTATTAATGACCTTTTTTGTCATAAAATAGATAGTTCTCTATATTTTTACAAAAATACACTTTTGGGGATGGTTTCACCCCACAAAATAGCGTATATCTTCAGTTGCTCAGAGATGACAGTTTGTCATCATGCATTTTCTTGTAGTTAATCATATCCTAAAACATATTCATTAGTGAAAAAAACTTATTACGATATTTTTGGCTTAAGAAAAAATGTTCATTTGGTGGCCGGACTAGTAAGTAATCTCAGGATCTACTGAACTTATTTTAAAAAAATTACAGTGTTTAGAAATCTACTTCTTTTCGAATTATATAGGGGGATGGGCAGTGAGCAAAAAATTTAGAGTAATTCGGGGATCCCGCACGCGATTTCTGAGCTAAATTGGTGAACGCTGGCTGAACTATAACAGATACAATAAAGTGATAAAGACTTGTTGCTCTTGATTATTTCGCTGCCAAACCAAAATCTACTCGGGCAAAGCCGAACCGTACAGTTAGTAATGTTAAGTCTACTATAAAATTTGAGCGTCTTTCAATAGTCGGATGTGTAAATTTTTAGTTAATTGACAACGAGCATTTTTTTCCATTAGAATTTTATAGTATGCTATAAAACTAAATATAGGTACCTATATAATATGGATAACTGACCGGTTTATTTTTATTGCGTACTTTTATTGCAACTATTGACCCATATTTTTAAGTCCCAAAAGAATTATATAAATAAATTACATCAAAGGCTTAAAAATGAGGTTTCAAATTAAAAATATTTTTTATACATAAAATATCGACATTTTCGTTTTATACAATTTATAACATTTTTTCATATTCCAAAGTTTGATTTACAAATAAATTAGTTTTGAAAAAAATTTGCATCTAATTTTGTGCATAAGCTAAGTCGAGACAAGAACTTAGCAACACTATTTATTTTCTTATGTTTATCCCAAAAAAGAAAATCGAAAAAAGTCTATATTCGCTTATTCACTGTTCTACTAAGTGTACATATAGACACTTGTGAACTATGTTGTCGATCATCTGTAATTTTCAATATCTAAATCTATAGTGTACATAATTTTTTGTTTGCACCTTTACCTATAGCTGATGTACAAAATATGATCAAGTAATAAAATAGTATTATTACATTAATAAAGTATATCTAGTGAAAACTGTTTATTTCTTTAGCGGAAAGGACAGTTGTAAAACAAAACGTATGTCGTAAAAGGAAGAATAACCGGATATATCTATTTCCAAGGTTGTAAGATGACGTGGCGACGCCATTGGATGCCGATGCCGAACTCCGCGTAGTCCAGAAACAACGTAGACAACACGATTTCCACAACAGGAAGTCAAAACGGAAATTGAACTATGATAACTGAGCATTATAACTAAAATGCTTACATGTATTTCATGTTTAATACAAGATAAATTATATTCTTTGAAAAGAGGTGGAACCATTGTCCGGTTTTGTTGGGTTCCCGGCCACATGGGAATTGCTGGCAATGAACTAGCTGACACTGCAGCTAAGGACGCTGCAAATAACGGTCAGAGTGTATTTTGCGTTATCGGTGACGACCTCAAGAGCGTACTGATTTCAGCCGTTCAGCAGCTCTGGAAGGATGAATGGAGTGCTGTTGATGAAAATAAATTAAAATTTATAAAATCTACAGTTGACCCATGGTTCACATCTTGCCGTCCCTCCAGGTGGGAGGAAGTGGTCCTTACACGGCTGCGCATCGGTCACTGTAGATTGACACATGGTTTCTTAATGGCTCGTGAGGATCCGCCCCTCTGTGAGACGTGTGACACTCGTGTTACCGTTTCGCATATTTTAATCGAGTGTGTCCAGTTTGGGGACACACGACAGCAGATTGGATTGTCAGGTGATCTGTCGGTTGTTTTAGGAAATGATCCTGAC